>JAECUM010024074.1:0-25470 GCA_016617855.1 Megalonaias nervosa
GTTGCTGTTGTTGTTCTTGTTGTTGTTGTTGTTGATGTTGCTCTTGTTCTTCTTCTTTTTATTATTATTATTTTATTATTATTACAAAGGCAATCTTGCATAACCAGTAGTTTTTGGAATGAGAGAAATTTTAAAAATCCTACTCAAGCCAAGACTAATTTATGAATAAATGCTAAATTTCTGAAATACAATATCGTGTACGAGTGCACTGCCAGTGCTACATAAACGTACCGTCTTGTCTCGACAAAGCAGAGACACAGACCCGGTCCTAAGGCAAGGCGAACGAGGAAATCGCCTTGGGCCCCGCGCTTCTTCGCAATGCAATATGTTTTGCTTGGGGCCCCGCACTCATCTCTTGCTGCCTTGGGCCCCGCATGCTGCTTTGGGCCCCGCACATTCTAGGGCCGGACCTGCAGAGACAAACGTTACGCTCAGTCTGAACCGTTAGCATATTCACTATTGTTGCTTAATGATATTTTGCTTAAAGAAAAAAATATAGTTTCGCAAACGTTGGTCCCGACAAAGCTCAAGGGCAATACACAAACGTTCCCTTGATTCCTGAGCTAACAAAGCGGCACCGAATTCAATTCCAGTCGATCCATATTTCAAATACGTGTATGCCCGAAAAGTTGAAAATCGCCGGTAACGTGCACGACATCATTTCAGACATTTTTTGCCGCCATTTCTATGGTGCCACTACAAAGTTAGTTATGGCTACAAATAACAACAAAATTGATCTTTCCTTTGGAGAATATCGGAAGATGCTTGGCACATACAAACACATTTGTTTACATGATGCGTGCAATTAAAACAGTGTCTGATATTCTGGCATTATTAATTAGTGTTCTAAAGATTGGTGACTGAATGCTAAGCCAAGGTCTGTTTTTACCCTCAAACAATGCCTAACGCACGCACGCACGCACACACACTATAAACTATCCAAAGATTAGTAAAATGATACAGTCTATATGGTTGCAAATTCATCAGTTGGCGGGTAGTCAAAATAGAATATTACAGCCAAGATAACTAGGTTTATTAAATATAGAAAACTATTTACAAGTACAGGTTATAATAAATGAGCGACAGCGATATCATTTTCAGCCATGAAATGTAAAATTAAACAGCACAATAAGTATAGCGTATTTTCCGTCAAACAGTTCCCTCTTGCATACATTTGTATCGATTCTCCTTCCTTATCCAGTTAGCATCCTGTCATATTAATCTACTAATGTTGGCAAGTCAAAAACAGATTATATCAACTTTTTAAGCATTAACTACAAGTGCGAAATGCACAGCAGAATTATCCAGGAAAAGTGCGAAACGCAGAGCAGCATTGTCCAGGAAATGTGCGAAATGCAAACACAAAAGCAGCTTTGAAAGGCGTCTCAAGCTCAAATCACCACGAGGGCCACATGAGGACTATTTCATTGGCCCAAAGGCCACATAAGGACTACTGCATTGGCCCAAGGGCCATATGAGTACTGCATTCGCCCAAAGGTCAACATGAGGACTACTGCATTGGCCCGAGTGCCACATGAGGACTACCGTATTGGCCCAAGGGTCACATGAGGACTATTGCATTGGCCCAAGGGCCAACATGAGGACTACGGCATTGGCCCGAGGGTCACGTGAGGACAACTGCATTGACCCAAGGGTCACATGAGGACTACTTCTTTGGCCCAAGGGCCACATGAGTACTGCACTGGCCCAATGGTCACATGAGGACTACTGCAGTGGCCCAAGGGCCAACATGAGGGCTACTGCTTTGGCCCAAGGGCCATATGAGTACTGCATTCGCCGAAAGGCCAACATGAGGACTACTGCATTGACCCGAGTGCCACATGAAGACTACTGTATTGGCCCAAGGGTCACTTGAGGACTACTACATTGACCGATGGGCCAACATGAGGTCTACTGCTTTGACCCAAGGACCACATGAGTACTGCTTTGACCCAAGGACCACATGAGTACTGCATTGACCCAAGGGCCAACATGAGGACTACTGCATTGGCCCAAGGGTCACATGAGGACTACTGCTTTGGCCTACGGGCCACATGAGTACTGCATTGGCCCAAGGGTCACATGAAGACTCTGCACTGGCCCAAGGGTAACATGAGGACTAATGCATTGGCCCAAGGGTCACATGTGGACTACTTCATTGGCCCAAGGGCCAAATGAGGACTACTGCATTGGCCCAAGCGTCACATGAGACTACCGCATTGGCCCGAGGGTCACATTAGGACTACTACATTGACCCAAGGGCTATATAAGTACTGCATTGGCCCAAGGGTCAGATGAGGACTACTGCATTGGCCTATGGGCCAACGTGAGGTCTCCTGCTTTGACCCAAGGACCACATGAGTACTGCATTGGCCCATGAGCCAACACGAGGACTACTGCACTGGCCCAAGGGTCACATGAGGACTACTGCATTGGCCCAAGGGCCAACATGAGGACTACTGCATTGGCCCAAGCGTCACATGAGACTACTGCATTGGCCCGATGGTCACATTAGGACTACTACATTGACCCAAGGGCTATATAAGTACTGCATTGGCCCAAGGGTCACATGAGGACTACTGCATTGGCCTATGAGGTCTACTGCTTTGACCCAAGGACCACATGAGTACTGCATTGGCCCAAGAGCCAACATGAGGACTACTGCATTGGCCCAAGGGTCACATGAGGACTACTGCTTTGGCCTAAGGACCACATGAGTACTGCATTGGCCTAAGGGTCACATGAAGACTACTGCATTGGCCCAAGGGTTACATGAGGACTAATGCATTGGCCCAAAGGCCACATGTGGACTACTGCATTTGGCCCAAAGGCCACATGCAGACTACTGCATTGGCCCAAGTCTCACATGAGGACTATTGCATTTTCCCAAGGGTCATATGAAGACTATTGCATTGGCCCGAGGGTCACATGCGGGTTACTGCATTGGCCCAAGGGTCACATGAGAATTTCTGCATTGGCCTAAGGACCAACATGATGATTACTCCATTGGCCCAAGGGACAACATGAGGACTACTGCATTGACCCAAGGGCCATATGAGTATTGCATTGGCCCAAGGGTCACATGAGGACTACTGCTTTGGCCCAAGAGCCATATGAAAACTGCATTGGTCCAAGGGCCAACATGAAGACTACTGCATTGGCCCAAAGGTCACATGCGGACTACTGCATTGGTCTGAGGGCCGCATTACTGACACATTTTCATACAGCAAAAGCGGCTCATATAAAATGTATCCCGCTGAAATGTTGGAAACAAGGAGCAATTTTTATCAAAACTGGCTGGCTATGAAGAAAAAAATTTGCATTAATAATTGTTTTACTCATTAGACGCACCGACATAGCTACAGGGAAATATTTTTCTTTGTTGTTTGTTTTAAATGGTGCATGTATCAGTCTTACCAGCGGAAAGGGATGATAGGTATGCGTATGGTGATTATCCTCTAGGAAACAGAGAGTAGGTCCCTGTTCATTTTTGTAGAGAAACTATTGTACATTCATAACTAGTGAGAAGGGACTCTATTGTTTTATTTCTTTCATTTCTTACAGGTTATGAAAACCATATTCATGTATAGAAAGGATTATGTATAGTAACATAAAGATAGTTATGGACGAGTTTTGATGCTACTTAAAACCCGTATCCTGCCAGATATGCAATAAATAAGCTATAACAGTTAACTGAACTTCGAATTAAGTCATAGGTTTCAAAGTGAAACTGGACATCAAGGTACAAAGTTCTACCTGATTTAAATATGTTCTCCAGATAATGATGTCTCGCAGAAAGAAAGCTAACTCAACGACCAGTTTTCTGAAATCAAAAAAAATCTGATCATGACGACCAGATGTCACTTTGTACCATCACTACTAACTAAGCTTCTGCTGTCTAGGGATTTATTACACAATTTTGGATATTATTCCTTTCTCGACCAGCTCGGCTGACTAGTATGAAAATTAAGAATTTAGCAAAATATTTCCAAGCATTTGGACCGTTTACTTTGTTGTGCTGACTTGCTAAGGTCAATATAATATATGTATTGATTGTAATTTTTAAACTGAGTAAAATTCGTGGTAAAACTATGCTAATATGTGTTTTTGCAAAATGTAAAATTGTCCATAATCATTGGAGTACATCCATCGTCAAATCTTCAGTTTTGGAGTTGTTTTGTTTGTGCACGTTGTCAAGTTCTTCAACTTCAAAGGCAAATTTTCTTGCATGTAGTCCTCAATCCCATAATGCCTAAAAGGAAGTCATCGGTTATGAAAAAGCACCGGAACGTATAAAGTCACAAGGAAGATGACAAATGTTCAGAGCCAAAATGACGTTCCGAATACCAAACTTTTGGACTCATTATCAAGAACAGTTGTTCAGGGTAAATTCGTGTATATGCTCAAAGTAATGAATGCTTATTTGAAATCGTGCGTTAAAACTCCCAAACGTTTAACGGACTATTTTCTCTCCTAAACTGATATGAGACAAGCTTGTATACTAAATCCATTTAATTTCTTCATTCGTTAATGATTTTATGGAAGAGCTAAATGTTAAAATGTGCTCGTGCCGTTTCTAAACATGAAAATAAACAGGATATATGATATTCGATTTGCGCTGAAGCAGTGAATTTATGCACATTTTTAGATTAAGTTCGGTCAACTAACAGCTCTAAATATCATTCTGGACAAAACAAAACCAACTGTTTTCAGAATGGTGGAATTTTAATAGAGAGTAAGACATGGAATTTTAGGGTTAGCTGATAGCAATAGCAAACAAACCCACCCACCCCCACCGAGTTTAATTTTACCTAATAACTGATATTAAGCTCAGCTAAACATACCCTGATTGTTCAGGCTCTGAAATCTATTGAATGCATTTTAGAGATCAATAGTGCTTTGATTTAGGGCACGTGACGGGTGAGCGCCGGGTGCTCCGGGATTGGGAGTGGAGGTAATTATAAAGGTATTCAAAAGTTGAACGAATGGAGGGGGCGGAGATATTATTCTCGCTGGTGGACCATTTTGTCCAGGATCGGCCCTGGATGTCAGCGAAAGTTTCACTGATTCAGTAGTTCTGATATTTTATAAGTTTTTGAATGCATGGTCAATCCAATGATGTGCTATGGTTCAGAAATCTGGGGCTATCAACTTCAAAAACGATTGAAAATTGCAACATCTTTTTTTTTCAGCGGTACATAATCTATCGTACTCTACGAATAAAGCACGTGTAGCTGCGAATGTGTAAGGGCGCAAATTTCTGTCGATCTATGAAGAGCACATTAATTTGGGCAGGTGAACGATTAATTAGATTTATGGGGAATGGCGCGTGTTTAAATCACCATAATGAATGGATTTGTAATGGTTGTGTCAGGAGAGAAACGATTCTTAATTAAACATTCGTTTATTTAACAAGTCAGACAGACTGGGAGGATAGGGATAACTTCGGTCTTGTATCGGAATTGTCAGATTTGAAATTTTCCAGAATCAGTTATTTGAGAATTTAGAGTCGCGCAGACTACAAATTTGGCGCCTAGTTATTAAATGCGGGAGATATATTTAATCCGGATTGGTTACACTAAATAAGGGGCGTAATTCCCACACGAAATTCTTGGTTTTTAATCTGTCCCATCGGAAATTTTTAGTCAGTCTACACATTTCTGCAAGAGAAAACAAATGTAGGAGACTCCGAGTTTGAATTTAGAAGAAATTCACTCGTAAATAATTATGCAAGGGATCGGATGTCTGGAAAGACGACGGACACGATTTTGGCTGTAGAAGCGAGCGAAGCTTGAAGCACAAGGTATTATGCGCCAGTCTCATGTAATTCGTTGATATCAATATAACGATTGTTTGATTTATTTGCTTGTATTTGCATGAATTTATTTGTTTAACTTCGTAGATCAATTTTCTTGATATGAATACAACTGTGTGAGTTCATCTATATGAATCCGTACAATGATATTCTTTACATAAGTTTGACGAATTGTTTGAATGTGTCGTCTTGATTGTTATAGGAAAAAATGTATCTAAGAATTTCATGCCTTACCTTAGCTGGTATGAGTTACGAGATGCCGTGTGAGTTCACCGACCTTAGACTATTTCACGTATGATAAAGACTTGAGTGCGTATTGACTGAAATTTACGTTGTTAAACCATGAAGTGAGATTTCATATATGCTAAGGACTTGAATGTGTGTATTCGCTAGAATTAACGTAGTTAAGCCATGTAATGAATTTTATTCATTCATTTGTGTAATTGAGACCAGAACAGAACTGTTATGTGTCTCGGGTGATGATAATATGAGTCAGGTTGAAATAGCCGTTAGGAAGTACATTAATCTTATGAAACTAGTTTTTCTATGGTCTGCCATGTTTAACTTGACCAGATAGCCTTTGGTATCTGTTTGAATTCCGATAGAACTATATCTGACATAACGAGAGGGGAGTAATGATCTATTCCCAGTAGGACATCTGACAGAAGATTTAGGTTGCTTCTTTGTTTATTTTTGGAAGGTGAAATAGCTCCACGGGACGTATCCACATACCTACCTATCGAAGTATCTACGTATCACGTACTTACATATCCACCTACCCACACAAAGTTCGAGGGCCGAAAGAGGCGAGACTATCGAGAGTTTGGAGAAGTGAAAAGAAAAGTGGAAAGGACCAAGAATAACAGTCACAGTGAAGTTGGAATGAACCGGAAATAATCAGGTTATGAAGTTGTACAAGGTAATGAATTCGATTGTTCACTCGATTCTGTGATGAACTATTTCTATCATTTAAAACAGATCGGCTATTTATATAAGTATATTTGTGTTTGGAAATTCGGTGAATGATTTATTTTTTAAAAAAAGTGTATCTTCCTAATGTAATGCATTATGACGGTTGTTTTTTTGTTTTTTGGTTGTTTTTTTTTGTAATTGATTAAATTGTTATTTTCATGTACGGGGGCTCGTGTCATTCTGTTTTATATATCTGCTCAGATCTCTATCTATTCCACCTATAAGTTTCACACTTTATATTAATATTTACTCTATCCGGGCAATAACACCGAAGGCGTTCACCCTCTAGATAACGATAACCAAAATTCCATAACAACCCACCCCCAACAAAGTGGGGGCTACGTGGCAGGATGCATTACCTATTATTATACAATGTATTAAATTTCAGGTACGCTCAACTCGAATGGCGCGCACGCATGTGTGTGTGTGTGTGTGTGTGTGTGTGTGTGTGTGTGTTAACAGCATGTCATCACAATACCATAGTGCCGATAAAAAGTTCGAGTTCTACAAATAACACGAGGAAGTTACAGATATTTTAGAACTCTGTTCAAAACTGGAAATTTATTATCAATTAGACTTCCACTGAAATTCATTAATGCATTTCTTCAGTGTTCCAATCAGGTAGACACCATTTTTTTGAATGCATCTGACAGAATTTTGCCCATATTATGAAAAGAATGGATTCAGAATTATAAAAGACAAACATCATTTTATTGTAAATATGCCATACATATGAGGCTTTTCGAAAAGAATAGTTACATAAAGAATGGCTTGTTGATAATCATAGCACCCTGACGAGATTAGCACGTGTCTAAAAAAACGCCGGATACATACAAGGATTCCTTACATGTATCAACCGCCTGTACTCGTCTATAAGAAAATTCCAACTATAATTAATACAGACCTTGATCTGCCGTCGTGTAATGCACGGGCAGTTCTGAGTCTATGTAGATTGTTCTACTGAATACTTTAAACTTGCTGCATAGACCAGATCTACCGGCGCGTTATGGAAAGGCAGATCTGATTCTTTGTAGTTTGCTGTTGGACTCGATTTATTGCAAGTACAGTTGGTAGTTCACATTACAGGCTGCCTGTATGGGTTCAGTACCACCGTTATGTGATTCCTGATTTATACGTATTATGCGCCAGCGATTTGGGATCCTGAATGCATTAGCTGAGCTTATCTTTCAAAAGAAGAGGGGGGGGGGTACTTTTTGAGGTAATTATGTCTCGATCTTAACAATGGACCCCTTTCACATTACGCTTTCGAGCGAGTTGCCGTTCCTGATGTCGAACGCTATGTCAAAACGAGGTTATCACTGCTGGGTGAATGCTTTTTATATTGACTTGAAAGCATCTTCGCTAGCCAAGGTTCCGTTACGAAAACATTATCTAAACCTTTCCGGATCGAGCTGATATATTGATGCTTTGTCCTAACGACATCTATTGGATTTCATATATGTAATGCCAACTAACCAATAGCGTGGTGCATTGCACATAGGCCGAAAATGGAAGGGGGGCATTTGACCAGGAAAAAAAGATACTTTAGAAGTTTAACATCGAAAGTATGACGATGTACCAGAGGGAAGCCATTACAGGTGTATTTGAGTGAAAGGTATTTGTGCAAACACAGACCGGCACTGGAAAATCGCTTATTTATCGTACATTCAAGTTGTGTCCTCCCCTTGTCTCGATCATGTATGAACAGTGTTCAAATTTGAACAACTTAATTTTGATTGGATGTGGTGGCTTGACGCCGCATCCAATGAAATTCACAGACTCGAAGAAGAGAAATGTCTGCTCGATACGCCAAGATGTAGATAGAGTTATCACATCGGAACCTTGGCATAAATTTCTGTTTGCAGCAAACTAACCTTTTGATACTGTATCTAATGACTCGATTAAAAATATGTCTTTCTATAGCTACATAAACACCGATGATCCGCTACCTTTTCTTTGTCAATTAAAACAAAAATCAAAATAATTTTATTTATTAGAAATGAGTGAAAAATATTTATTATATTCCTTTTTGCGTCATGATAAAGAAGTTGGTGACTGAAAAGGTTGAAGATGGTGGCTTGGTATGGTGCTTACGACACGGCAACACAAGCAGTTTCTTCAGTGTGGAGGTAATTGGAGTAAACTGCCTTTCAATAGGACACCCAACATCAGCTGATCCATCGTCGCAAGTCACGAGTGATAATCTGCTACATTCCTTTATCACCCGTGGCTACATGTGCTTATATTTCCTCATTTTTTATGAGAACGCATAAACGAAATTGGAACTCTCCGGTGGCCTAAGTGGTTAGAGTGTCCGCCTCGGATGCGGGAGGTCGCGGGTTCGAACCCCGGCAGAATCATAACAAAGACTTATAAAAATGGTACCAATAGCTGCCTCGATTGGCACTCAGCATTAAGAGGTTAGTGTTAGGATTGATCGACCTGGTGTCAGGATAATGTGACTGGGTGGGACATGATGCCACTTGTCTGCCCCAGTGCTAGACATCACTATAAACTGCCACGCTGTAGACATCATAGTGATATGACTAAACTTGTTAAAGCAACGTTATCAGATGAACTGATAATGGCTGATAATCAAATACAAAATATTTAATGGAGAAGGGAAACGCTATTTACACGTATTTCTACAATGCTATTCAGCAATTCTGGTATTAAATAAGAGGAATATTTAATTTCTTTCCTTATATGGACCAACCTTCAAATATTTTTTTTACAATATGTTTAAAAAAAGCGCCGGGTGCTCCATTGATACATATAGGCTCGTTTTTGTATTCCGTCTACGAAGTAGGGGTACTAATATTAGTACTACTAGGAGTGTGTGATTTAAGTCGCTCTTAATTAAAGCAGAAGTAAATATGCATCTAGATGTAGAAATAGTAAGTAAATTTCAGTATTAATTTAATGTTTAAAATTCAAAATCTACGTACTCTTGGGTGAAATTGCGAATTTTGCATTCCATTGTGGAATACACAAGTCGTTTATGGTTGGGACAATTCTAGCGTTTGTTGACGGGGGTGGTGAGTGGGTGGGGGAAGGGAGGGTGTGGTATTTTTTAGAGTCCTGATAAAAGAAATATATTCTTGCAACATAAATCAAAATATTCTTGACGCATTCAATCCATTTGTAAGTATCATCAGTTTTCGACGCGTTATACATTTTGTTATATAAATTTTCTGAAAATGCTTTTTTCCCCCTGTCATTTATAGATGAAATCCAGAGTGAAATCATGCGAGATTTACTATAAATATAGATTGACTATCTACCCATATTATTGATACAGCATATAGATACCTGTACTTTAGAGATTGGTAATGTATCTGACAAATTTGTTACGCAAGTTTTCAATTAGCTGAGTTATCTCTAACCTCCAGACTTCGCAACAACAAAGCTAAATAGGTAAAACTGCATGATCGACAAGATGTGATTGAAATCGATTGGGATCTGTAAGTTACGTATATTTTTAAATAGATGATGCATTATTTTATTATTTTTTATGATTTTTTTTTTATATATGTGTTTGTTTTCTTTTCGCTTGTTTAACGTTATATATCATGGCTTTAAAGAATCGGCGGTTCTGGGCAAAAGAGACACCAAGGTAAAGCAGTCGCATACAGAGATAGTATTTGCTCCAGCCTTAAATTTAAACTGGTCACGTGTACCAAATCTCAGTGCGTTTTCTCTTATAAAGTCAGTATTAAGTATCCGTATTTTACCACACTCGTAAAAAATCGTTATGCTTGCGTTGGGAAGAATCTACATCATCAGCCCCGTATATTATTATTTTACAGTCGGTTTATTGACACTGTCATGTTCTTCGTCCAACACACTTTCATTATTAGCGGCTGATATCTTCATGAAAACAAACTAACAACACAAACAACAAAACTAACGCGTACTAAATATAAAGTTAAGTAATCCGATCAAATCAACCCCAATCCATCGTCATTGCAACCAACCAGAGAGAGAGAGAGAGAGAGAAAGAGAGAGACAGAGAGAGAGACAGAGACAGACAGACAGACAGACAGAGACTGAGAAAGAGACAGAGAGATAGGTACGAAGGAGTAGTGTTATCACTTACTTCAAAAGAAAATGCTGAGCCTGAAACAGTTCGTATATAAGTAAGACATTCTCTATTTTCCAAACCTACATAAAATCTGATCCAAATCAAAGCTGTCTTCTTAGAGCTTGTTTCCTTGCTTCAAACACCCGCTTAAGTCCAATTTTAATTCCGTGTCCCTCATCCATTTATTTTACAAAATTATTGTGTCACAAAAAATGATTCTCTAGCCAGTTGTAATACTAACTCTCACCTAGTTACTCAAACAAGTGTAACCAAGAAATGCTGTAGTTTAGAAAAAATAATGAAAAGTGCACACTTTTCTTTTCTATAAAGATTCACAGATGTTTGGCGTGTGTGTGCGTGTGTGTATGTGTGTGAATAGCGTTCAGTTTAAGGTTTGATTAGGCAACCCTTGAACCAGAAGTGCAAAGTCCTTCTCTAGAAATGCCAAGCCACCACAGGTTGATTTCATTAACATTCTTGCAATAACGCCTTTCTATTTATTTTTAAATTCATTTGTGTTTTACTAAACAGGTTGTTTTAAGAAGTTGCAAAAGCAACGGTAAGTATAATATTGTTTTTGCCTTCTACCAGCATATCTAGTATTGTCATTGATAACGTAAACACTTTTCTCGCCAAAATTCAACATAGAGAAAATGACTGAATGACAAATTATTTGTAGATTTATTAACTGATTTACGATTGACTAATTCAATTCAGGTTCATTTTGCATACATACATACATACATACATACATACATACATACATACATACATACATACATACATGATTACATACATACATAAGGCACTAAGGTATAGTGGTTTGAGACCCTCACGTTGCAGTTGCACCTGTTCGTTTATTTCAAGACGGCGCAAGAGATTAACGACAATTGCAAGCAAGTAATTGCGTTTCATTACCGTCTCACTGAAATACATATACCTGTCAGACAAAGGTATCAAAAGTATTTAAGATATGCGGAAAGATATGATTCAAACTTAAGCAGCCGTGCAAAAATTACCGTATAAATTAGACATGATTTTGAGGTAAATTGAAAAACTTTTATCAAGCGATCAGACCTTAAATTAAATCAGCATATATATTTTGTCGTTTTCTGTCATGCAGACTTTTTCCATTCATCATCGAAGAAAAGATAGATTACGTGGGAGCCAAGATAGATTACGTGGTACAGTATAACTATTATAAAATCAAATGTGTGTACTCAGTGACTTCCTCAATGATACTGATGTAAAGAAAAGAAAAAGAACAAAAAATGACAACCCATGGTGATGTTCATGCGATTCATCTGCTGTTTTAGAAATAGACGTATGTCTCATTGGCACTTCACCGTAAAAAAAAATATTTATACACTACACAAAATAAGGAATTAATTCTTGGAGATAACTTCCTCTTTATTCAGGCGCACACTGGAGCATGTAAACATTTTTTAAATAAACCTCTACCACGTGAGGATGTATTACTTCTGATAGTATTCTGTATAAAATCTTCAAGTGAAACAAATGTGTTTATGCATTGGCTTGAATGGATTGAAATGTTTGGACAAACTGACTCGGTAACAGCAGGTTAAGAGAGAGGTATGCTATTCGCGGTAATTTTCTGCAACGAATATCATCACGGCAACCTTTTCCACTGTTTAAAAGTTCCACTCATGGCGCTTCCCTGATTTTGACAGCACTTAACATATCAAACAAAAAGTTCCAGAGATTTGTACACTTCAAGTATGCAGGTTTATTTAATGAAAAACGTTACGTACTAAAAGTCTTTAGAAGACGTAGATAAAAAGTGCAAACATGCAGATAATGGCAAACTCGTATGGTCGCAATGGCACGCTGACATGAAGTGTTTTATACATCAAACAAGATGACTTCGGAATGCATAAAACAAGTTCGACTCCATTCAATATTCCACCACCACCACCACCAATTCCGAATATAGCTGCCAGTCTATGGGTCTTTCCGTCAACATTTTCGTTTTTGGAGTTTAACACTCAGACTCTTAAGGTATCTTTGTGAAACTTGGTACACGTACAGGACTAGTACTCTTCGCTTTGCACAACTCTTCCGTTTTAATATCTTTATGTTTTGTCCAGTTTCTGCTCATCTGAGGACAACACTTTCGATTCCAAAGCATAAAAGTGAAACCGTTCAAGGGGTCTCTATAAGACATGGCATACATATTGGACTAGCGGTCCACATGTTCCTTTTGCTATTCATAATTCTTCCTGTTCAATATTTTTTATGATTTTGTCCGTTTCTATGTCCGTTCATCCATCCATGGTCAATATTTTATTTCTAAACGATTATTCCCAAAGCTTTCGAGGAATATCTATGAACGTTTTACATATATTTGACTAGATATCCATTTTCTTTCCCAGCAAAAAATTTCAAAACCATTTTAGATGTCTTTATGAAACTTGGTACACATGTTAAAGCTGTAGTTCACATGTACCTATTGCTATTCACAATATTTCAATTACAATTTTTAACATCCCCATCCAATTGTTCATCCATCCATCCATCGTCTCACTTTCACTTCCGGAACAGAACTCCAAAGCTGTTTCAGATATCTCATTGAAATATACACATATTAGACTAGTAATTTAGATGCGCTCTTTAGTATATACAATTCTTCAGTTTCCATATTTTTAATGTTTTAGTTTGTTTTTCTCCGTCCGTAAAAATTGGTATATATATTGGACTTGGGGTGTACATGTGCATTTTTGCTATCCTCAGTTCAATTTCAATAGTTATAACATATCATCCTTTTGTGTGTTCAAACATCTGTGTGATTCATGGACCCCTCCGATGGTCTAATGGTTAGAACGTCCGCCTCGGATGTGTGAGGTCGCGGGTTCGAAACCCAGCCGAATCATACCAAAGACTTATAAAAATGGTACTAACAGCTGCCTCGCTAGACGCTCAGCGTTAAAATGGTTGTGTTATGACTGGTCGGCCTGGTGTCAGGATAATGTGACTGGGTAGGACATGATGCTACATGTCTGCGGAATGATGCCCCAGTTCTAGACGTTACTATAAGCTGTCACACTGCAGACATCGTAGAGATATAACTGAATTTTTTAAAGCTACACACACACAATGTGATTCAAACTTTAATTCCAGTTTCATAACTACAAAACCATTTAAGATCTCTCTTTGAATCTTAAAACATATATTAGTCTATATGTTACGTTTGATATTCAAATTCTTCAGTTTCAGTAGTTACAATGTTTGTGTCCATTTGTCGATCCATTCATCCATTTCTGTGGCAAAACTCCTGATGCCTATCATTTTCCCAAAACTGTTGTACATATAAACTTCCAATAAGTTTTCTACATGCTATCTTAGACTCGCGCTGAGATTTCTCCTTATCCAGGGACACCATGTTCATATTTTTACACCCATACCAATTTTACCATCAAAAATTACATTTCGGGATTTGTCTGTTTCGTGTAATTTTCCGGTTTCAAACTCTCGTGGTTTTCTTCATTGGTATCAGCGCTAGTTATTATCCTTCATTTGCTTGCGGCAGAGGAGCAGTCAAGCTTGTCTTCACAACATGATTTAGTCGGCTCTTTAATGTTGATTCAAAAGAGTGAACTCATTGACTGATAACTGATGCGCTTGCAAATGCACAATCGAGTTAAAAATGGCTTGTCACAATATAGCCAAGGTAATAGCCCATTCGGAACATCGCCCAGCTGTTTTCATCAAGTCAGGAAAGAAACCTCGAATTCGATCATAGGAATACGCATACATCTGGTTAATTTGGTGATTCGTTTTGGACAGGATTGTGGTTTTGTCTCCTTCCGGCACCATAATCTTCCCAACAGAAACATACTCGGCATTTTCATGTCATGTCGAGAAAGAAACTTCCTCTGTAAGTCGAGAACTATATTCGTTCACCAGGAACAGTATGGTGGCGGAAGTAGACAAAGTAACAATCTGACAACTTCGGCATTTGCTGTCGTAACATATATTGTGCTCTCCGGCAAAGGCGACTCATCAAAGAAAATCAAACTGATGTGTATTCCTACAACTACTTTCGAGCTTATTTCAAGACTGATGGAAATGGCTGAGCGATTTCCCAAACGATACGGTGGCATGGGAACAAAAGAAGCTGCGAATTCAGTTCTCAAAGTCGACGAATTACATCTGAGGTTTCTTTCCCCCCTTTACGGAAAAGACTGGGGGTGTTCCGATTGGGTAATAGTCCTACTGCATAATGACGTGATCGATGAAAATAAAGTTACCATGATAAGAAACATTTTTAGCATTATAATTTAGTGACAATTCGACAGAAGCAAAAGTAGTTTGTAGCCCACCCCCCAACCCCCCATCCAATCGGGCTACCGAATCATTCCAATTACGCAATGGGCATATGTGGCTTGTTTACATGTGACGTCATGTATCCTTATACATTCCCCATGTAAGTACAGATAAACCACTAATGTTGCCGTGGTAATGGAACTATGAAAAGGTGAGTCCTTAGAATGGTCCAAAAGCTTGATTTTACTTTCATCATTATTTGCTATTTGTCGTTTCCCATAACAAAAATGAAATCTTACAAAAACAGTGATATGCATAAATCCTGAAACTATATTAATGAATGTAAAGTTATATTCTCTTTTTGAAAAGTGGAGACGTTTTAATTTGCCAGTTAACAGAGATTTTAATTAAACAAGCCTCGTCAAGGGCCAAACTTGCCCAACACGTTAATTGAGAAAAATCTCTTATTAGATAATATTTGGAAAAGAAACAACATCAGGCCTGCATACTATATTTTCAAATACATGTCATAAACATGGCCAATATGTTTTATTTTACATCTAATTTTAGCTTTATAAATCTCTGATATTGATTTGTTGTATATATTTGTCATAGAAGTTTACCAATAACCAGCATAACTGTTTCATCTGCTATTTTATCTTTGAATCAGTTAATCAATTTCCAATTAACGTGTTTCCTGCTTTTCGTCTCCATAGAAATGCAGATCTCTTTTTACTTGACGTACCACCGGTTTTCATTGTATGTAATCCTTCTGACTGGACACAACTTATTTCACGTGTCCTTCTGGCCACAAAGTGCAGTTCAAGAGCCCTTCTGATTGGTCAGAACTTGCTTCAAGTGTGATTCTATCTTGACAAAGTGCATTTTAAGTACCCTTCCGACTAGACAGAACTTGCCTCAGGTGTCATTCTGGCCCGACAAAGTGCAGTTCAAATGCCCTTCTGACTGAACAGAAATTATTTCAGGTGTCCTTTTGGCCTCACAAAGCAGTTCAAATACCCTTCTGACTGGACAGAACATGTTTTAGGTGTCACCCTTGCTTGACAAAATGCACTTTAAGTGCCCTTCTGACCGGACAGGACGTGCTTCAGGTGTCATTCTGGTCAAACAAAGTGCAGTTCAAACGCACTTCTAACTGGCCAGAACATGCTTCGTGTGTCTTTCTGTAGTGTAGTTCAAGTACCCTTCTGATTTGACAGAACGTGTTTTATACGTCATTCTGGCCTGACAATGTGCAGTTCAAGTGTCCTTTTGACTCGACAGAAAGTGTTTCGAGTGTAAATCTGGCTTGAAGAAGTACAGTGCAAGTGCTCTTCTAACTGGACGGAACGTATCTTATGTAATTTTAGAATGACAAATCAGCTCCTGCACCCATATGATAAAATAAAACGTGTTTCAGGCGTCATTCTGGCCTGACCAAGTGTAACTCAAGTATCCTTGTGACTGGAAAGGACATGTTTCGGTGTCATTCTGGCCTGAAAAAAATGCAGTTCAGTTATACATTTGACTGGACCGAATATGCTTCAAATGTAATTCTGGCCTGACAAAGAACAGCTCATGTACTTTGCTGACGAGCGAACGTGCTTCAGGTGTCCTTCGGACCTGACGAAGTGCAGTTCAAATACCCTTGTATGTCATTCTGGCCTGCAGAATGGAAGTTCAAGTATTCTATTGACCGAACAGAACGTGCTTCAGATGTTATTCTAGTCAGACGAGGTGCAGTTCAAGTGGCTTTTTGACTGGACAGAACGTGTTTCACATGTCATTCTGACCTGACAACGTGAAGCTCGTGTATTCTTCTGACTGGAAAGAACGTGCTTCATGTGTCCTTCTAGCCTGACAAAGTGCGGTTCACGTACACCACTGAATCGAAAGAACTTCCTTCAAGTGTCATTCTGGACTGACAAAATGAGGTTCAAGGACTCTTCTGACTGAACAGAATGTGATTTCTATCTCATTTCCGGTCTGAAAAAGAGCATTTCAACTTCCCTACTGATTGGACAGAACGTGGGTCAATTATCATTCTGGCCTGTTACATTCTGTTGCAGTTCAAGTGTCCTTTCGGACAACTTTTTACCATGCTCTTTCTTGTGCCTGTCGGAACTCCCTCGTTATATGAGGTTGCCTTCTAGCAGTCACAACATATATTAAATTACTCCGTCTTCTTGTTTGTTGTAGATGTTTCTAATAAAGGTGAAGGTGGATATAGCTATTGCAATGTCTGCCTGTCTGTCCATAAACATTTTTATTTCAGGGGCGTAACTCTAAAACAGTCCAAAACATTTCGACTAGACACAAGACGATGGGCCAAAAATTTCTGCGTCACACACACACACACACACACACACACACACACACACACACACACACACACGTAGAATAGTGTGAAAACTACAATACAAATGATAAAATTAATACTTATTGAGTCGAATTATAAATTGGCAGTTGTATATCTGTGTTTGCAATTGTGAATTTCTAATTACCGCATGTATGTTGCCAGGAGAACATCTATATGCATCTTACACAGCTTATATTTTGTAAAGAAGAAATAGCCCAAAGCAGGGGTCACGTAACTATACTAATAGTAACCTTGTGAGTACTTTGTGTGAAGCTGTGCAATGGTTAGGACCAGGACAAACATTCAATAAAGGCTATGACAGTTTGACATCGAGTGGCAATTAATTGAACTTTGTCATTATTCAGCTTAATTTACTTAGTAACACATGTAACTTTTAAGGAAACAAATAGGACAAATTAAAACATTTTTTTACAAAATTCTTGAAAATTTTGTACAGGAGTATGTTTAAAGCTAACATAAAACTTGAACCAGATTTAAAAATTAAACAAACTGGAAACTTACAATTTCATAAAAGAAAATGAATTGTATAGTGGCCAAAATAAGGAAATGGATTATAAATTATACAAATTAAATTATATCCGTTCGAATAGGAATTTATACTGTAGACAATCTCAAATTGTATAAAAAGTAAATAATAGTATGGAATTGGATTATTAAATTCAAACAAATGTAGAGAAAACAAAGATTGTATTCACTTTTTAACCATTTCTGCTTGCTCTAATAGCCAAAATTCGTTCTGCGGGCTAAGGAATGTCGTAGCAGTGGCTCAGTCTGATTTTTGCAGGACTTGTGACCGGAAGGATGCATGTCCAAATCCCTACCATCGGATCAACTCGGCCACTATGGTGTATCCATGGGTAAGACAATTTATTCGAATTAGCTCTGTACTAAGTAACCTGTTTTTGTAATGCTATGCAGTAAAACACCAAATGCCATCACCAAAATTCATTTTGCTCCAACACATGTCTTCTTAATGATACAGCCATTTGGTCACATGTACTGTCAGCGCTAACTTTTCATGGAGCGGTTTAGTGAACTGCAATTGTATGCACACACACACACACACACACACACACACACACATAGTCATAACTAATAATTAACGATTGCCTCTAACAAGCTAAATATTGCTAGTTTCGTCTCTATATTGTGTATGTGTTCCCTTTATATTTTATACTATGTTCATAGCTAATCTCCAAACGGGTAGCATAAATGAATTCAGTGATTTTACATAAATGGACATTTCGTACAAAAAACAGCGATTATAAGCGTCGAACCTTGCAGACAGTAAGCTACAGTATCCCGTTAAGTGTAAATGTCCAACAACAATAGTTCAAACTCCGTAAACAATAACAGTAACAATTCATAGGCATATATACTGAAGGCAAAAGCTGATGTTGGAAACTTTTACATGGTGCTATATATATATTTCGGACGTCGCATTTGCCGATCTGAAATCTGTGTGCTCTATATTAGTGTTCGAGAGTGCGTGAAGTAGGTTACAATCATATTCTCATCTACAATATAGATGTTAAAATTATTCAGACATGCCTTTATTATTCAACATTTGCCTGTCATTTTCAAACACCAGTTTGAACGCTGGACGGAATGTACACTGCTACAAAATATGAAGAACAATATAGACTTCAGTTTTTATTCAACCATTCTGAGACAGACCTTCGCTCTTGTATATTAACCTGACGTTGGTAGACCTCTGTCTACTAATAATATATTAATATACTAATTACCATCTACTCATACAAGACGATTTGATCAGACAGGGAATGTAGCCTTGACTGCTTTGCTTCCCAAACATGTAATCATGCCTATCCAAGCCAAACAAGAATCGAATAGCTTTGAAAGTGTATAGAGGAAAGTGAATACAAGTGTCAATCTATGTACTATACTTACACGCACATATCTTATAGGGCTAGCTAAAATGTCTTCTAAGATGTCAATCTAGGCATATCCTTACACGCCCATATCTTATTGGACTGGCCAAAATATCTTCTAAGATATACGTTTACTGGAAAACCTGATACAGAATCAAGTTAAACTGAGAGTCAGCTGTTATAATAACCAAAAGGAAAGAACGGATAGCCTGACCTGGACCTGACGAAAAATAAACAGCGCATCAGTGTCTCCTTAAGTCGTACCTAAAGA
This sequence comes from Megalonaias nervosa, assembly GCA_016617855.1. Taxonomy (NCBI): domain Eukaryota; kingdom Metazoa; phylum Mollusca; class Bivalvia; order Unionida; family Unionidae; genus Megalonaias; species Megalonaias nervosa. Next base: position 19,699 of record JAECUM010024074.1, read on the forward strand.
GACTTTCAGTCATGCTCGATATTCAGGACAGCTTGACCAGATTTTGTTTCCTTCGTTTTAACGGCACTTTTAGACATTATTTCCTATATGACACAGAGCAGATGGAGCTAGGTGAATTTCCGAAGGACACCCTATGGCAGCATACCTGGATTAGCCTGGGTGGATATCAAACATATTCGACCGGATGAGAATCTGTTCCTGGGCGCACTGTTTACTAACAGAAGTAACCCCGAGCCGTGTCTTTGGGCAACTTCATATTCCAAAATAAACAACAACTGTGTTACTTCATTACACTGAAATAAATATAAACAAGTGCCATGCATCCTTCTGCAATAGCACCCATGTATATACTGGCACAATAGGTTGTTATTGATAATTACTAACCATCTGAACTGACAACAAAACTTCATATAAAATCAGGATAAACCAGGATTCCTCGTGTATGTATTAGTAACATAGAAAAAATGAGGCAACTTCCACCAAAATGCACACTTTATAAACGAGGGCCACTCCCCTTATTTCTCTATGGATCTGTGCCTTAACTGAACATCATTATATATCTAAGTACACATGTACTCCAAAGTGAACCATCACGACCGTATAACTCAGCCAATCAAACGCGGCTATTTGGATTTCTCCTGATCATTTGAAGAGGTGATTTACTCGATGTTTATTCTATAAGGTTCTTTGAGCTTGATAATGATCATGGTTTATTAGACAGTCATTCTTGACTGAGGAGAAAACATCTATGCCAACGCATGTTAACATTTATTCCCCATTTTGTTTTAAAAGATTTTTTTAATCATACTAGGATACAAGTTTGAAAAATTTAAACTGGTTTGAACGGTAAGTCTAAACGAAATGTATTCACCCACCAGAAACATATATCTAGCCCGCACGTAACGATAATGGATTGTAAGACTGTTTAAAAAGTAATCTGGTAAGGACCGCCCTGCTTAGGAAGGCAAATAACCATGCCCCGTTTGTTGAGGTCACTATATATAAAAAATAAATAATAATCTAGTGGCAACAGTACACATACAGTACACATATATAATAAATACACGTGGCAATCTATCAAGCACCAGTTACTTTTTTATGTATTGTTAATGTGACTGGAATACATTTCATATAATAACAATACATACTGGATCTTCCACGAATGCTCATTATGAAGCGAATTAACTGGGTTTTTTATTATTTGATCACACAGCAAATGTTTACTGATTTTATTAGCTAAGACTGCAGAAAAAAGTTGTCAAAATTGCTTAAACACACATTAGATTTCTTCCAGCATAATGCCTTCCAGATACATAATGTCATGAAGTTATTTGTGATGTCGGGGGGGTGTTGTTGTAAGCGTAGGGCATATGAAGATATGAAAAGAGTTTATCAACTTTCATAGTACGTAGATCACCTCTTCATGTAGTCACAAACATTCAGTATTGTTACAACCATTAATGTTATGCACTATTCCAGATCTGTTTGTTCAGATGGGGAATCTTGTCTAGATTCTGCAAAAGATTCAAGCCCAAACCCTCCGCCGCCCCGAAAATTAAATGCTTTCTCGCAAAGTAATAACTGAATGGCTTCAATACAAATACGTAAATAAACACAAGAGTGACATATTGTTTTGCACTCGAAACAATGGAGGTAGTTACTGTTGTTGTCTTGTTTGTATGCGGCGTAGCGTTAGGCAGTAAGGTGATACTCAATTAAATTTACAAATTACAGTTATAAACTAGTATCGAATCAATGCAATAGCCTCAGCTCGTTTGTCGGAATCTGTAGAAACACGAACTACTCGCATCCATAGTGTTCAACGGTATTTAATAATAGTTACTTTCACACGGGTATGAATCGATCATATATTTACTGTATCTATGTAGTGCCCTACATCATCGACAATCTCCACCAAAATAAATTATTGTCTACGTATTCTGAAAAGTAAATAATCTGAGTCCATTAGTTTTCTTTTGGTTCCAATCTTCGTGGATTTCGTGGTTGCTACAAAGTACATATTGAGAAACCTTACAAGCAACTGAAACAGGTGTCCCCTTGTCCAATTGACTAATTTAAGTTCCAACGAAAATTTCAGATCTTCGCAAAACCACACAAATTGATGCCCACGGAAGAAAACGAACAAATTCACAGCATTATGCAGACAAATTTGAGTTTGCAATACGAAACCCTTTAAAAGAAGGAAGTCACGTATTTGTGAGGAGTAAAGTTCAATACACATCCCTTAAGTCATTTTTTGAGAGGATGATATAGCGTGCAAAATGAATCCCTCTGACAGAACAAATTCTTTACTGGACAGTGAGTGTGCAGCGAAACCTTCGTAAAGAAACAAATAATTTATTGGAGAGTTATTATTCAACGAAGTTCTCTTATAGAAACAATTTGTAACAGAGTGAATTTTCAAAGATGGCTACACATCACTGAGCGAATCTTGTCGCGGTCAGCGTGACACGTACCAATTAACATTGATGTATATGGGCTAAGATCTCAATAAATCTCTAGCCTGCGATGATGTACCCTCCCTGGTTTGGGATTATGATTGATTTTTTATTAGAATCCGTTGAGATAAGGGGCAGACAGACAGAGAGGCGAGGTTAATTTGGGTTAAGTAGGGGAGAAAGAACAAAGTGGAGACAATCCAGCAACAATTTGTTCTATTTGAAATAGGTGTCATAAAACGAGTTTTTCCAGAAATAGTTATTAACAGAGGCAGAATGGAGAGAATTATTCTAACTTCGATGGGCATGTTAAATTTTTGGCGGTTAGATAAAGTTAATCCTGATTGGCTAAACTAAATGAGGGGGTGGTGTTTCCCAGACGAAATTCAATGCTTTAAGTAATTTCCTGGCGAAATTAGCCTAAGTTTCTGTAGCAAACCAAAAAGATAACAAGTATTTCTCGTTATAAATTGTGTAAGAGACGGGTATCTAGAAGGTGAGGGACACGGAACAGAGAGACTCGACTCCATAGAAAGAAAGCGAGTCTCAGAAGACACAAGGTATTGTCTCAATCGAATACAATATGTTCATTAATATAAGTTTGTAATTATATGTTGCATTTATTCGTTTAAATTCATAGGTCTATTTTCCTTTTCGGAAGTTAATTGTTGGTATTCATTTGTCTTGAACGTTATATGACTCATGTGTTTTAAGAATGTCATACAATATTTCCTTGATATGACTTTGTTCGAATATACTCGTTTATATGTAATTGGAATCATGCATTCTATGAACTTTGTGCATTGCTCTGATATTAATTGTGAGAATTGTGTGGATTCATCTGTCTTAAATGATATGAATCATGCAGGCTGGGAATTGATATTACCATGCACGGAAATGTTATGCCATTGAAATGCTAGTAAGCAAATATTTTAGTTAAGACAAGAAGTGAATTCCATTAATTCATTTGTATAATTAAGATGTGAATTGTTTTAATCGAGAAATCGGCGCCTGACGACCGACTTAGTCCAGTTAGTGATTTACAGCCCACAGCAGGGCTTAGTACAGTTTATTGTCTCTAGGATATGTCATAGTCCAATTAGGAATGCGACTAGCCGTTACGGAAAGAAATTAATTTTATGGTAATAGGATCATGTGTATCAGCTGTCAGGATGCGAACTGACCTATATTAGCTTTAATTTCAGTTGAATTACGATAAGGCGATATCTGACATAACAGGAGGGGAATATTATTCGACCAATGAAGTAAAACATCCCGAAATATATCTAGGTTGCGTTGTTATTCATTCAAAGGGGACAAATAGCTCGATATGCGCTTCACACAGTGGGAAAAAGAGAGCAGACAACCAAGTTATGGTTGATGACCCGAAAAAAAAGAGGTTGGAGGGAGGAAGAATGCTAAGAAGCAAACAGGTTATGCAGACATGCCGATCAAATGAGTTCTATCATTCACTCGATTTCATGATTAAATTTATTTTATTGGTTTAGCAGAACGGGTAATTACATTCTTTATAACTCAGGTAATTTTATTCATATGAGAAAGTGTATCATTGAAATGTCATTTTCAGTTTCATTTTGTTTATGTAATTAATTAAATTGTCATATTTTACATACGGGGGAAAGTGTTGCTCTATTCTATATCTCTGCTCAGATCTCTGTTATTCCATCCATTAACTTTCATATTTTATTTTATTATTTTCTCGATCCGGGCAACAAGGCCGTGGTCGATCATTTCCTAGAATACGATAACCAAACCAAAGGCGCCATAACAAATGGACCCTAACACAATTCATTTATTGAAGAATGCGTGTGCAACGAAGCTCTCCTATAGAAACAAGTCATTTATTGGAGAGTTACTATTCAGCTAAGATCACTTATAGAAACGAAATCATTTATTGGAGAGGAGGATATAGTTTGAAATATCAATCCCTTACAGAACAATTCATTTATTGTTACGTGCGTGTACAATTTGAATCCCTCTTATAGAAACAAGCCATGCAATGGAGAGTGCATGTGCAAATGAATACCTCTTAAATAAATAAGACATTTGATTGGAGAGGAGGATATTGTGCGCCATATGAATCCCTCTTATAGAAACAAGTCATTTTTTGGAGTGGGCAACTAATCTCTCTTTGAGAAACAAGAGAGTGTATAAAATATGAATCCCAATTATAGAAACAAACCATGAAATGGAGAATTGCATGTACAGTATGAATTCCACTCAAAGAAACAAGTCAGTTATTGGAAAGTGCGTGTACAATATAAATTCCTCTTATAGAAACAAGAAATGTATTGGAGAGGAAGATACATGTTCCATTTCGGTTTAGGCCTACGAGTATCCGTTGTCGGTAACTAAATAAAGGCACACTGTAGCCACTGTTCCTCGAACGAGTTCTTTTCTGAAGACAAATAAACTTTGAACCTTGTCGAAGAAGATTCAGTTGTACTTCTGCAAGTTGCTCAACCGGAAAAACAACATAATATCTGACCGTTACATGAACGGACCCTACTCCTTCCTATAATTAAATCAAAACAACGTTTGTTTTCAAAGAAGCCGTTTGTTTGCCTAGGGCATTTCATTATTGTTGTGAAAGCTGACGTGTTGACGTTTAATTGAAATTACTAACATCAGTTTTCGTGTGCATCTTAGTCCGCAGGAAAGGTGCCACTGTTATGTTACACCGAAGCATCAACATTTGGCGCTTAACATTTAAGTAACAATACTGCTGACCATAGCTCTAACCCAGCCCGAATCGGTTCGATAAAGCAATTCTGATCCCGACAGCTTTCTAGACGAATTCGAATAGTTTTGTATATGACTTGTTTAAGGAGACGATTTACAATAGATTTGGTTGGTTTGGTTTTGTGGGTTTAACACCATTTTTCAGCACATGATACATGGCGACCAGAATACGTGGAGAAGGAAGAACCCGTAAATCCCCCGGGAAGAACCACCGAACCACATCAAGTTACTCTCAAGCTTTTTCACATACCCGCGATACATGTTTGATCAGAAATAAATTTTAAAGAAACCATTTCTGCTTACCGCAAATTTAGCTTCATCTGCCCAAAATATTGTCCCTTTCACGCTACCCAATATTTCATTCCTAACTGATCTTGCTCTACTCAATTAGGTCACGTAAACGTTATGCTGTAATGCTTAAGATCTTTCTCTTTTTCTTTTACAGTTTTCTTCTTTCCTTACATTATTTTCTGCGATATCTTTACTGCCAGAACGAAATCAGTACATTTCATTTTGATTTTCCTTTATATATATATATATATATATATAT
>JAECUM010024075.1:0-29503 GCA_016617855.1 Megalonaias nervosa
CTATACATGGCGGCCAGTATTAATAGTGGAGGAAGAAACCGGGAAATCCCCGGAAAGAACCACCGACCCACGAGAAGCTACTGGCAAGCTTTCTCACATATCCACATTCGCCGAGTCTTAGACTCGAACCCACGCAGACAGAGGTGAGATGGCAGTGATCCGTAACGGAGAGCGCTTTAGACCACTCGGTCATTTGGGGCCCCACGACTAATTTCTTACAACTGATTCTGTCGGAGGTAAAATGACAGTACAAGTTTAAAGAACTTGCAGTTTGAGTTTAATCTGTAACTTTAATATAATGACAAAATATATTGTAAAAGAAATATGTTTGACTGATGGTCAAGTTAAAAAATTAGCAGCTGCTGTTGCAAAGCAGAGGCAGGTATCATTAAAAATAAAACCCAACACCAACGGTGTTGCCGAAGGTACTTTAACAAAATTAATGTTAACCAAAAAACAAGTAAATAAATACGACCGCGGCAAACCTTTTGTTTTAAATTTAAGTGCCACACAAATAACTGCGATGACAAAACATGGCATTTTCTTTGGTCCGGCATTATCTGTAATGGCTAGAACGTTAATACCTAAACTTTTACCAGTACTTGGTACGTTAGAAGCAGTCTCTGGAGACGGTATAAAGAAAATTTTGTCTAAAGATAAATATAATGCCACGGCAAAAAACGGCAAAAAGAAAAACAACAACGAAAAAAAGAGGCGATTGCGACGAAAAACAAGCAAGGGCGGATTTATAGGACCATTACTGGCGGGAGTAGCGGGAAGTCTATTGCCAAATCTGCTGAAATTGGCCGAGGACTAACACTGCCAGGAACAAGGAGGTAAAATTTCTCCCACTAAGTAATTTTGATATACTTAATAAGCTCAAAAAAAGTAAAATATTTTCGTGGAGTTTATTCTTAAGATGAACTAGATGGCGATGCGATTGCTGTTGGTGCTTGCGTAATTAATATACAAGATTTTAACGACGGATCTGGCACACATTGGGTCGCAGTCCACAATGACAATTATTTTGATTCATTTAGACTTCCGCCAAGTGACGCAATAAAAAAAATATGAGTAAAAAATATAATAAAATAAATTATTCATCCATTCCACTACCACCTGTTGGAATATCAGTTTGTGGATACTATTGTATGATGCTCATTAAACAGATGAATAAACATCCAGATTTTTTAAAGTTTATTTTACAGTTTGACAAACAACCTTCTCGCGCCAATGATGAGATTGCAATTAATTTTATCTAAACGCGTTGATATAATGACAACATATTGTCTTAAGTGTAAAACTAAAACAGAAAATGAAGATAAAAAAAACAGAAAAAAAACCCCAAAAATAATAGAATAATGCTAAAAAGTAATTGCTCAATTTGTGGAAAAAGAAAATGTATGTTTTTAAAGAAATTATCACCAACGACAGGATGTGGATGCCCGTGTACTGGCAACGCCAGGGAAGTTATTTTAGTAGATGACTGAAAGTTATTCAAACAATAATTTTTTTTTTATAAACCATTACAAAATAATGAGATGCAAATGCGATTGTGATAGAGATTTATGTCTTGAGCAAAATAAAATTGTCACACACTGTCAGAAATGCAAAAACAAAAAAATAATTGTAACAGGTATGGATATCCACAAATTAATTGGTAAATTGCCGAAACCAAAAGGCGGTTAGTCATTGCCAGGCCATAAACATACTGGACCATATAATCCTCTTGATGAACAACTTGACCAGAACGATAATCCGCTGCCAGGACAAGAGTCTTATAATCAGGTTGATGCAATAGCAATGCGTCATGATATCTGCTACCGGGACAACGAACAAAATAAACACAGCTGCGATAAAGTAATGTTAGACGAACTTAGTAGTATGAAACCTATGAATATGCGAGAGCGTGTTGACCGAAAGTTGGTGCAGGGTTTTATTGAAGCAAAATATAAACTCGGATTCGGAAAAGAGTTATATGATGATCTGGCGTCAGAGCTACACAAACCTAAAAAAAAGTTTACGCGACGTAAGGTTGTTGCAAATGCCGTCGATGATATATGGGCGATAGATTTAGTTGATGTGTCAAATCTAGCTGAATTTAATGATAACAAAAGATATCTTTTTAATGTTGTAAATGTTTTTAGCAAATGTGCGTTTAGTGTGCCTGTTTCAGATAAGTCAGGAACGTCGATAACTGATGCGTTAAAACAAATAATAACAAGTACAGAAAGAAAACCAAATAGAATCTGGACCGATCACGAAGCAGAATTTTTTTGATAAAAATTTTGAGCAGTTTTTGGAACAGAATAACATAAAAAAAATATGTCACAGGAAACGAAGGTAAAAGTGTTGTCGTCGAGCGATTTAATCGCACACTAAACGAAAAAATCCATAAATATCTGACAGCTAAAAATACAAATAAATATATTGACAATCTACAGAAAATTGTTGACTAATATAATAACAAGAAACATAGATCCCATTCGCTGTCACCAAACGACGCAATTAAAAATCCAATATTAGCAAACGAAAACATGTACCGCAGACACAAATTTAAAGTTGGTGATCGAGTTAGAATTCCTCTGACAAAAAAAAAACCATTTGAGAAAGGATTTACTCCGAACTGGAGCTATGAAGTATTTATTGTTGATAAAGTACTTTTAACAATACCAGTGACTTATTCGTTGAAAGATTTATTAGGTGAACCTATAACTGGTAGTTTTTATGAACAAGAACTTCAGAAAACCTCTCAAGATATATTTGTTATTGAAAAAGTTATTAGAAAGCGCGGCAACTAAAGTTTAGTTAAATGGCGAGGATATAGTGATAAATTTAATAGCTGGGTACCAATTCGGTCGATCTCGTCGACATTGATCTAATAATGTTATTATAAATTTGTTCGTACTTCGTCAGTACAGATTTACATTTAACCAGTCTACACAAGGAAATTAAATGTAATTTTCTTGCATTATCAATTAGCATTAAATTAAATATTTTAATAAAAATAAAATCGTATTTTATATTTCTTTGCTGGCCAGTTAATTTTTGATTTAAAAAAGGTTTTATAAGTTGTCAAAATACTTGTTGCTCTATAATATTAAAATTAAATTTTATTATCTTTTTAGCGATATGATATTTAACATTATGTCTTCCAGTTGTCGGTCTCCTGTAATTTTTTTATCAACAACTTCAACAACTTCATCATCATCTTCATTGTTATACAAAATGTCATCTTTGTTATTAGCAGCAAATTTATCTGATTTAGGTATAAAATTGTTGTTAGTGATCTTATCACTTGCGATCGTATCACTAGAGATGAAATCTCTTGCGATGAAATCTCCTCCATATATATCAGCAAGTCGTTTCATTAAGTTCATACTATAATATATTTTTATCCAATTTATAATAGTATGACCAGCGAAACGAAATCTCCCGAAGTCAAATATCATCAAAAAGTTAATATATTAAATTATAGAGAACTAGCCGAAGCAGTTCAAAAATGTCTGTCAGATTATGGTGCTTATTCGGTTAATGCTATTGTGACGCAAGGTGATTCTGATTAAATACTTCTAACAGTATCTGAAAAAAAATAAACTTAATGATACTGCATTAATGACATTCAAATTTGATCGCGATGATGTTTTGATGTTCGCCCATAATTGCCTTACTAAAACTGAATTAAGAAATATAATTACTAATTGTATTTGAAACTAAATTTGTCAAATGTTAACATTGAAGTTGCTGTTTTTCGTATATTATCACCTACAGGTTTTACCGCACGAGAATTAATTTTATGATATTTTCCAGCAGAATAAATTGATTTAAATTTCATTTCTTCTCCAGCATCATTATTTACTGAAATTACTTGTCTAGCATATCTAGCACCGCCAGTAACTCCTCTTCTACTATTTTCTTTTGGTGTAACTAAACCTAGGTTTTCTAGACAATTATCGGATTTAATGCCATTTATATGATCAATGACCAAATTATTTGAAATAGCGCCATGAAAAGTTTCGTAAATAAAACGATGCGATAGATAACCAACAAAATCTGTTTTAGTTCCACGAACCACCACACCAAGATAACCACCTTCTCTTAAATTTCAAACAATTTTTTTTTTGTTCTTATATTTAGAATAATTCCTCGATCATTTGCCTCGTTTAAATCAAATACTGAATGACGCTGAAATTCGTTTTGATATGCTAAATTTTCAATATTGTCATCACTGGTAGAATTATTTACTCTATAGACTCTTTGTCCTTCTGGAATATCATCACAAAACAAAGTATAAATAAAATCTTTTCTAAATATTTAGACTATTTCGGTATTATCTCCACTGACACTTATTATCATTCCAGCAGGAGTTGGTACACCTACAGATTTTTGAGATTTTATGTTAATAACAGACCCTAATGCATTTGCAGCATATAAGTTGTACTTTAGGCGGACATGATAAGCTTCCTGCTCCTCTGCTGTCAACCTAATATATCTCAGAATTTCTGACATTATACTATTAGCATTTCATATTTCTAATTAAAAAATTATAACAAAAAATCAATTAAATATAAAAATACCATATATAATGTTAAAATCGCTAGTGCATTTTCTGGCTATGATAACAGTTACAAATTTGATAATCAAAATGTTTTAGCAAATTTTCACTCCACAAATTTATTTCATCTTTTGCAACCTGTTATATTAAAAGAACTTGCAGCTCAAAAAAGTATCGAACTAATAGTTCAGTATCATATGACTTTATCAAAGTTACATGCAATCGAAAAAGATATACTTGATATAATTTTTGAAAATACAAGTTTTGACAGCGAAATTTCAGAACTGTATCTAACAGCTAAATCACGAAAAATATTAACTGGAACAAATATTGCCACAGTCACTGATGAAATACACCAAGAAATAAATAAAAAATTGGAGGAATTTACTACATCAGGGAATGGTTGGAAATTTGAAATGATAAAGGAAGTTTTATTTCATATGATGAAATATAACATACTTCGCGGTAGTTCTTACATTGATCTCCCTCAAAAAATTAAAAACAAAAAATGTTGAATAAATGTCAGAAACAATGATGACCAATGTTTTCGTTGGGCAATTTTATCTGCGAAACATCCTCAAAATGATCACTCTGGCAGAACTGAAAAGTATTAGCCATACAAAGACGAGCTAAATTTTATCGGGATAACTTTTCCAGTGGCAGAAAATCAAATGCCAAAGTTTGAAAAACAAAACAATATTTCAGTAAATGTTTTCGGACTATATGAAAAAGAAAATGTTTATCCAAGATATATTTCAGCGACTGCTACACAAAAGACAATAAATTTATTATTTTATAAAGGACATTGTGTTTGGATAAAAAAACTTTAACGGACTAGTTGGCAGACAGCATAATAAACAGCATAATAAAAATAAAAACAGGAAATATTTCTGTTATAGATGTCTACAAGGTTTTTCTAAAGATGAAAAACTGCAAGAACAACTGAAATACTGTGTTAACGTTCAAAGAATAACCATGCCAAGATAAAAAGAAAAAGTTTTAAAATTTAAAAATTATGATCATAAGCTAAGTATTCCTTTTGTGATTAATGCTGATTTTGGGTGTCTTCTTGTTCCTGTAGCTGGCGCAGAAAATAATTAGAATAAATCAAGTACAAGAAAACTACAGCAAAATATTCCTTGTGGAGCAGCTTATAAAGTAGTATGTTGTGCTAATGACAATTTCTCAACTCCAGTAAAGTTATACAGATGTGGCAAGGGCGAATCTGAACGTCCGGCCCTATGGCTACTAAAGAATTTAATAAACGAAGTTAATAAGATCTCTAACAGATTATTCAAAACAGCTCCAATGAAAATAACATCCAAACAACAACTTGATTTTGATAATGCAGTTAATTGTCATATCTGTAAAAGAATCATTAGGTGATGACAAAGTGCGAGATCATTGTCATCTGACCGGTCAGGATCGAGGAGCAGCTCATAACAGTTGCAATTTAAAATTTCATGCTCCAGATTTTATTCCTGTAGTTTTACATAGCTTTCGTGGCTATGACAGTCATATCATTGTAGAAGCTTTTGGCAACGAGGAAATTAAATCTAATCTAAGATTAAATAATACAATAAAATGTATTCCAAACAATTTTGAAAAGTATGTCAGTCACGCTCGGCAAATTACGTTTCATTGACAGCCTACAATTTATGGCAGCATCATTAGATGAACTTGTAAAAGATTGTACCAGTTTCGCTAACCTAAAAAGTTGCTTTGGTGAAAGCTACGTCGATCTAAAAAAAAAATGGTATCTTTCCATATGAGCATCTCGACGATTGGAGCAGATTTGATGAAACGTCTCTGCCAGACAAAGACAAATTTTACTCGCAACTCAAAAATGAAAATATTACAGACGACGAGTACAAATATGCACAAAATATTTGAATAAATTTAGTTGAAGAAGATTTGGTGATTATCATGATTATATTTGAAAACATATGTGCTACTACTAGCAGGTGTTTTTTTGAAAGTTTTCGTCAAGTTAGTCATACAAATTATGGAATAGATCTCTGTTGGTATTATTCCGCTCCGGAACTGTCGTGGGACGCTCTACTAAACACAAGTAAGATAGAATTGGTTCTCTTGACAGATGTTGATATGTTTAATTTTATTGAAAAAGGTATAAAAGGCGGAATTAGTGTTATAACAAAAAAATATGCAGTAGCTAATAATAAATATCTAAACAATTATGATAAAAATCTCCCATTCAATCATATTATTTATCTAGATCGTGCGAATTTGTATGGTTGGGCAATGTCAGAGCCAATGCCGTACGGTGGATTTCATTAGATAACTCCAGATCAATTTCTTAAAGAAACTGAAAACGATTTACCAAAAGATATTGCATACTCTGTTGAAGTTGATCTAGATTATCTATGTTTGTTACATGATCTACATACGACTACGCATTTTGTGCAGAGTCTATGATGATATATTACAGTTTACTATTACCTGAGCAACTAGCAACGACAACAGCAAAAAATTCGATTGTTAATAAGCTAGTTCCAAATTTGCTAAATAAAAGAAATTACGTGATACATTACAAAAATTTAAAACAAGCAGTAGATGCTGGACTAATTTTGAGAAAAGTTCATCTTGTACTAAAGTTTAATCAATCTAGGTGGATGTCAAATTATATTGACTTAAATACGAAACGTTGTGCTATGGCTATAACAGACTTTGAGAAAAATTCTTTCAAGTTAATGAATAATTCTGTGTTCGGTAAGACGATGGAAAATATTCGAAAGTGAGTAAATCTTGAAATAGTAAACGATATAAATCGCAGAAATAAATTAGTTAATGATGATGGTTTTGTCAGTATGAAAATAATTAATGAAAATCTTATTGCTATACAACGACGAAAGACAAATTTAAAGTTAAAAAAACCAATGTATGTTGGTGCGTCTGTACTTGATATATTAAAGTGGCTGATGTATGATTCTCACTATAATTTTACCAAAAAGAAGTGGCCAGATTCGGAGATGTTATATACTGATACAGACTCGCTAGTTTATAATATAAAATGTGAAGATGTCTATCAAGACGTCTATGGCCGCCGTGACCTATTTGATTTATCAGATTATCCAGAAACTAGTGGATTTCATGATAATGCGAATAAAAAAGTTATTGGCAAAATGAAAGATGAGTTTATGTTTGTGCCAGTTAAGGAATTTGTCGGGCTAAGAAGTAAAATGTATGCTGTAATATTAGATGACAATAAACTGACAAAAAAGCAAAAAGTATTTCTCGTGGATACGTAAAAAAAAATGAATGAAATTTGACGACTTTAAAGCAGCGCTAAACAATAATGTCAGCTTTATAAAAACAAATGTTATCAGGACAGATCGGCACAAACTTGAAACATATACTATTATAAAACGTGGACTAAGTAATTTTGATGATAAAAGATATTGCGAGGACGGTATTAATACTCTAGCACTTGGTCATTATACAAGTATTAAAAGTAATGAAATATTTAATTAATTTTGTCTAATGTTCGAAAATATAACTGTCTGTAGCACTTGATATTTTTAAAAGGGAGATAATACTGTCTTCCAGCTAGTGTAAATCGTATTTGGATTATCGGACATAGTACAATGTCAGGTATACATACAAATCTGATGTAACAATTTTGCTTTCTATCTTCATCAAATCGTTCAAAATCATCTGGTATAGTAATTTTAAGACTTTAGAATGAGAAAATATATAGCCTTATATGAAACAGATGTTCTGTATTGATTTGTTTGTAAGGCTTGGTAAAAACTTACTATCGATTTTTCCTACTGCGGAAGTCTGTATGCCTGTAATGTATTAAGCCGCTGTATTAAAGCTAGCACAGGATTTCATTTTTCTGAACAAATAGACGGTAATATATTTTAACTAGCATAGAAATGTGTAAGATTTCAGATTTCGCTATTCAATTTTATAACAATGTTTTTAAAAGTCAAAAATGAGATTCTAATCTCAACGTTTTTCAAAATCAGAAAATGTAATGCTAATCTCATATCAGGTAGCTATATAATAATCATATAGATATAACCTAATGTCATGGCTCAGTGCTGGAATGTTGAATTCTCGTACTGAAGGTCTGTGGTTCGGTTCCCATAGCAGGCAAGTTGTCGATGGATAGGTTCTGGATTACCATTTTTTAAATAATTGGGGAGCTTCGCGAGCTCTAGAGATTTCAATGTACAACCTCTCATCACGTGGAACAACGTGGTGAGTGCGTTTTTGCGCTTATCCCGGGGTTCTATTTGTTGGGGGGGGGGGGGTTTACATGAAATCGCAATGCCTAGACAGTCCTCTGAATCTTTAAAGTTTCGTTTCGTTTAGTGATTCGCCGGGGGATGTGTCTATGCAAGAAGCTACCTAAACTAAACAGTACCGTATGTGAGCTCTCTACCTCATTTGAAGGGTACCCCACAGGAACATTCAGAAAGAATGTCAGCCAAAAAGGAAACCTTGTGGGGTGCTCCATAACAGTCATAAGAAAGACATCAATGAAAGGCATAAAGATAATGAAGGGACCCCAATGGAATGGTAACCGCTTATAACGATACTGTTTATTTTTGTACTTTTTGTATATATATATATATATATATATATATATATATATATATATATATATATATATATATACATATGTGTGTGTGTGTGTGTGTGTGTAGTATATTTTTATTGTACAATAAGGTGGGGTAGGGGTGCGGGAGATGCTTAATTTTGTATAGCTTTAGTAATATCATTATCAAAAAGTGCATCAACTATATTATCAATAAATGTCATTGGATCATCTGCCCAACCTTTTCTTCCTTCGTCATTTTCAGTTGCGAATAAACATACTGATCCAAAGTTTGGTGATAAATGGTAACCAACATTTTTGATACAATTGCTTATTATTTTAGTTGCTATTCCAGTATCGCTTGAGGCTGATTTTATTGATTGTTTGTTAGATCAAATCCAACATGTCGGATTGGATTATAATAAGACATTATATATAATATTTTATTGTCTAATATGAAATAAATCTAGAGGTCCGGGAACCTCTCTCCCTCTCTCCATAATTTGGGGAGGGTGATGGGGGTCTCTGGGTTAGAACCCTCTTTTGGCTGAGGATCATCATCTTATAATACTACTAGCGCCATAGGCTTTTTGATATAATGCATGTTTCAATATTTAAGCCTCATAAAGGCTTGCTTGATCAATTAGCATCCAATTTCAAAGAAATTATACAACATTTATAAAATAGTGCCCGTCATTATAATCCTCAATCATCTCTTTAAGAGGTATTTCATGCAACATGGACACTATAATGAATCATTTAAAACATTTGATGCGCAATTTGAAGAACAATAACTTATGCATCTTGGGGTCACATTTCAACGGGGGGTGGAGTGGTGTCTCAATAATCAACGCATGATGGTCTATTATAAAATGGGTTTCTCTGAATGGGGCCATTTTTCAACTTGAAAATGTGTCCCTGTGATGTTGATTCGCGTTCCGGGAACCATTTTCAACGGGATACACGATTCTGCGTTACGCAAGCTGCAACCAACACTGAACATAACAGGGGACCAGTACAGCGCAGGAGATCTGTGGACAAGTGAATTGCTTAGGAAGATATCAGTAATTTATGGGACCCTGTAGTTTCCAGTATTGACTGATGATGCTATGTTGTACTGTGCAACATTTGTATTTTTTTTTTTAAAAAAAAACAAACAAAACAGCAACTTTATTATTATATATTAAAATCTGAATAAAATCTGGTTAAAACATTTCTGTTCTTAATTGTTTAATTTTAAATTAATGACCTTTAACCTGCCCCCCCACCCTCTCTCTCTCTCTCTCTCTCTCTCTCTCTCTCTCTCTCTCACACACACACACACACACACACACACACACACACACACACACACGTATAATTCATAAACATTACATTTTTTCAAAGGTATGCGCAGAATAGGCCGACATATATCAAGTCATGAAACACAGGGGTGGTATCCCGTGGGTCCAAAATTAATATTATTTTGAACAGAATATTCTGGTGACAATTGCCTCTTTTGAAATGGTAAGCATTGCAGTATATTTTCGCCAATAGGTCGAACATGGTATGCGTTTTGGATCAATATTGGTGACGGAAACCTTACGTGCACAGAAAAGTCCGACAGCGGTGTAATTATATACACCACTGTCGTGCGCAGAAAATGTTAATACATCGGGCTATGGAAATTAAATACATTACATCAGACTTTTCTGTCAGCATTTCAGCAAAGGAACTGTCAGGTTTGTAGCTGGTTTGACTAACTTCAACGTAAGAATGCCAATAAATGGCAATAGATATTAAGAAAACGAAATCGATCTTGTGCAAAATTTAGGAAAAGTTCAACATTTTATACAAAATAAACTATTATGTTGAAGAGAAGCAACAAGGAATAGGATGTAATGTGTTTACAACGTCTCGTTTATGGAAAAGAATTACTAAAAAATTTAGAAACAACCATGAACGCGGAAATTTCTTGAAAATCCGTTAGAGTGGGATGTTGACAAGTTGGATAGCAGACGATAATGTAGGTGTGGGACAACTTCTTGCAAAATTAGAAACTTGGATTAAGATGCGTAATGTTCTGGGTAAACAGTTCTATGTATTTATTTGTATGATTCTAAAAGAAAAATAATAAATATATTTTACTGGGTTACTAGTTCAAGAAGGTCATGGAGTGGGTCTTCATGTTGACATTTAGAAATCACATATGCATATGTATTTAGAGCAGATTTGTGGGATATTTTTGCACGTTTTATGACTATCACTTTCCTTAATTAAAGGACGATTGTTCATTCTTGATCCAAATTGGATTTTTGACCGAAAACAACACGTGATCCAATGTTTATAGAAATGAGTAGAAATGACGTATCGTTGTGGAGCGTTACCTGACGCGCATAATAGGCCGACACGGTGGGTAAATATTGCTATTGTTGTTATTATATCAGACGGTACTTTCCTGAAAGAAATAAAAAGTTTAATCCATAAGATCGCCTATATTAAATAAGCTGGATCGACGCAGGCCCGACCCTAGGGCAAGGCGAACAAGGCAACCGCCTTGGGCCCCGCGCTTCTGCGCAATACAATTTTGTTTGCTTGGGGCCCCGCACTCATCGCTTACTGCCTTGGGCCCCGCACATCCTAGGGCCGGGCGTGGTTGGATGCAGTGACTTGTGATGTTGGCAGGAATAGGAGCGACGTAGGGCCGTGAGCACTGTGCTTACTGGTTTACTCACTCACGTGATTTCTCATATATCATCAAGACTATTTATCCCCATGACATACTTATTGCAATAAAAACGTTGTTATTAATGTAGCACAGTATATTCCAAATGAAACGTATGAGGGCCGAAACGACCCAGTTGAACCGACCCGACCAAAACTATCGTTAGAACCGAATCAACCTTGACGAACTGGTTTTGGACCGAATTTAGTCACAATGGAAGAATATGCACATTGGGATACATACTAGAGAAAAACAAATTAAATGTGAAGTATGTAATTAAATGTTTCGTCAAGAGTATACATCCCAAGGTACACCTGAGAATGCATAGTGGAGAAAAACTATGCAAGTGTGAAGTATGTGATCGAAGGGTTTACTAGCGTTAGCAATCTAACTGTGCACTTGAGGATACACACAGGGGAAAGACCATTTAAGTGTGAAGTATGTGATGAAACGTTTAGTCGGAGTGAAACTAGGACGAAGCACATGACAAAACATACTGGAGAAAAACCATTTAAGTGTGAAGTATGTCATAAACAATTTAGTATTAATGGACAGTTAAAGAGGCACGTAAGAATACGTACTGGAGAAAAATCATTTAAATGTGAAATATGTGATATGATGTTTAGATGGAGCGGACATAGGATGAGGCACATGAGAATACATACTGGAGAAAAACCATTTAAGTGTGAAGTTTGTGATAAAATGTTCAGTCGGAGTGAAAATAGGATAAAGCACATGATAATTCATACTGGAGAAAAACCATTTACATGTGAATTATGTGAGGTTTACCAGCGGTAGTAATCTAATTGTGCACATGAGAATTCACACAGGGGAAAAGCCATTTCAGTGTAAAGTATGTGATGCAAGGTTTATTAGAATTGGTGGTCTAAAAGTGCACATAAGGAAACATACTGGAGAAAAACCATTTAAATGTGAAGTATGTGATAAATTATTTAGTGAAAGTGGACATTTAACGGCGCACATGAGGATACATACTGGAGAAAAACCATTCAAGTGTTTAGTCTGCGATGAAATGTTTAGTCACAGTGGAAATCTCAAGTTGCACATGAGGATACATAATGGGGATAAAACCATTCAAGTGTGAAATATGTGATGAAATGTCTAGACAGAATAGACATCGAAAGGTCAGTGCTCAAAAAGCCGATAGCCCGACGCCAGGGGCCCTTCTAATTTCAGATCAGGCCCCACCAGTTGTCTAAGTGAGGTGCCCCTTCAAGCTTGTCAAGCTTTTCAAAAAAATTATCTAATTTGTCTGAAGAAAAATAATCAATCGCGCTGATGAAATGGGGAAATTTATTTTCAAGATAATTGAAGACTGGTAAATTATTAACATTTATTCCCATTTAAACCCCTTACCCCTTATGAAGATCGGCTATTTATCATACTTCTATCGAAAACGATAAATTTTAGTACAAAGTGACGGATGTGATCTGTCAGTGGGGCGGGGGGGGGGGACAGAATGCCTGTGTTACTATAACTAATGCTGAAATGGCTGTAACATGTGATTATAAATTACCGTTTTGGATATTTATGTGCGAGAAATCAGCCAGAGCCAGTTTGGTGGGGACCGGAACAGTTCCAGCAATTGTTGCAACCGGTTCTGCAATGAGTTGCTGCATAATGCCATTAAGGCTAGCGTGTATACATGACAAGCTGTTAACTGATTACTTTGTTGTTGTAACCTGGAGAGTTTAGGCAAATGCAGGATTTTTTCAGGTATTAGTAGGGTCTGATGTTACCGTGTTGGCTTTTGAGTCTTTGATTATAAAAATTGGCATGGGGGGAGATAAACAGGAAAAACCGACTAAAAATGATTTGGACAAAAACACTTACTTAAGTATTCCGATTTTTTCATGGTCTCGTTTAATTGCTATTGCGTTGTTAAAGTTTTTAAAGTTAAAGGTTATTGAATAATAATTCAGCTGTCTGCTCACACTTACACATGAAATACCGGTTAAACAATTTAAGTGGCATCTATGAATAGCATTAAAAGTGTAAACAAAACTGTATATAAATCAAGACATGCTTCCGATGCTAATGAATGTAAACACTGTTGATCCACTGAGTAAGAATGGCGTTATTAGAGCAGTCAAACAATGGCAGATCTCAGGACCTGGAGAAAAACTGTTTTGTGTGAATTTCTCGAGATTCAAATAAACACACAAGTCAATTTAAGATGATTTTGATTTTTTTTTTTTTTTGTTTTAATTTTATTTTTTCATTTCTGAAGTGTAGCAATTGCAGCGATGTGTGCAAAATACTATTGAAAAAGAGGGTAATCTTGGGCACGTGGAAATTGCAGTCCGGGCTTTTGGAATTTGAGTCAGGGCATGTTATTTTTACTTGAGTCACCAGCCTGGGCGAATGTTTAAAACAATTTTTTTTTTTAGCACTGAAGGTGCACATGAGGATATATAAAGAGGATAAAACCATTTAAGTGTGAAGTATGAGATGTAATGTTAGATTAGACATCCCAACATAGACAAAGACAAATTTAATTTAAAATCAGAGTTTGCATTACATAATAAGAAACATTAGGTTTTTGGATCTATTTTTTTGGCTATAAACAATTTATAGCAATTAAAATTCCACAATAGAAGATACCAGATTTAAAAGTTTTTATTTAATGCTTGTCACTAGGTTAAATACATAAAACATAACAAAAGTATTTCACAATTCAAGAGACATGTATATAATTTTATCTAATGCTTGTCATCTAAGTAAAATACATAAAATATGACAGTATTCCACAATTCAAGAGACAGGTATATATATATATATATATATATATATATATATATATATATATATATAATTACAATGTATTGCAGTGCCAATGGTAACAGCAGATTACAAGACAGTGCAACATTTCATAAAATAAAACACAGCGACAGATTTAAAGACAACACATTGGTAGTTAGAAGATAGTACAACATCAAATTAAACTACAACACAGCAGTAGACAACATGCAAATCACGTTCGGCAGAGGTCTCACTAGGATTTTAAAACTAGGTGTCCAGGACTTCTATTCGGGTTAAGATAGGAGTTCTACCAGCAACAGTTGTATTCCTCTCCCAGTAGCATGTTGGGCATACTTGAAGTGGTTAAATGTCTGTTATAATGCCAGGAATAAAGACACAAAACTTGTTCGTTTTATTTGTAATTGTTTGTAATTTCTGAAATATTTATCTACTAAACTTGATGTCATGTCAGTCGACTTGGAAGATGCTACAGAAGGCCTTTATTAAGGAAGTACGACGTCGCGCCCTCCATAACAAACATATCGGGCGAGGTGTCTTGGATTATAGGAGATGATTGTGAATATGAAGTTTGCAATGAGCATTCATGTGCTCTATCCGAGTTCTGTATTGCGTTATTCTCATTCTTCTTTTAAAGTTTGTTGCCCTTTATTGTGATCTGACATGTTTTGAAGTTCGAAAAGATCAATCTGCTCCAACATTTTTCGTCATAAAACATCCACCATTCACACCGTTTTGCTTAACATCTGGCGATATTTTCTTTAAAACCATAGACTGGTCTGCTACCTAAGTTGGGAGTATAATTAGTCTGTTAGGCATATTCCTATTGAGGAAACCCGTCTGTTTTCTTGAAAATGGGTCATATAGTCATTATAAATAGAAAAAAAAGCGTAAAATATTAGTGCAGCAGTGATCTGTTTAGCCGTTTCTCAAATTTATATGAGTAGAATTAAAAATAGATGATAATAAAAATGACAAACATAACTTTTTATTACTTTATTTTTATTTTTTTAATGTACCAAAAAAGTGTAATCCATATATAGAAAAGTATAAAATGAATTTTTGGTGAAAAAAATTCCTAATGATTACGCCGAAAGCATAATGGTTGGCATGTATACATTTAACCTCAAAATACCCCAATCCAAATTTGAAAACTGTATTTTGTCTAAGTCGCGATGTTAAAATAAGTAGTAATATTGATTTTCTTAGGATTTATCTTCGACTTTAAGTTGAATCATCAGCATGTCTTGATTTCGATTTCACATGCACAGCTTATTCGGCTCCATTCGGAAACGAACACAATGCATAATTAATGAACATGACCTCAACAGTCGGCATAGAAAATCTTTGAAAATGTTTTCTAAGCGCTCATTGGCTGATCTGAATAACTGTATTTTTAGCACAGTCGGAGAAAGCCATATGCATAATACGTGTATTGGAATGTAAAGATAGATGTAGTGTTTCAAAACAGTGTACGTTCGGAGGACTCCCATGCAAGTGATTATCCGTATCCCAGATAGATTTGCGTCGAAGTACTCATGATTGAGCGTTTCTGAGACGTTAGTCATATTCACATGTTTGATAATGCTTTAACTTTTAAATCACATACACAATATAGAAAGCTAACCTGAAGCTTTCGTTTTCTTATTAAGGACTTTATCAGCAGACTGATCTATCCTCTGCTGACTGTTAACGTCACCGGAGGGAATAGTGAGTGATGTTAACAGATTGTCCTTTGTACGAAGTCGATTTGGTTTGGATTTGGATTTTTTTTTTTTAACGTAGCTTTAAAAAAATTTCAGTAATATCGCTACGATGTCTGCAGTGTAGCAGTTTATAGTGATGTATAGCACTGAGGCATCATGCCGCAGACATTTAGCATGATGTCCCACCCAGTCACATTATCCTGACACCAAGCCGACTAGTCCTAACACTAACCTGTTATTGCTGAGAGCCAAGCGAGGCAGCTGTTAGTACCATTTTTATAAGTCTTTGGTATGACTCGGCCGGGGATCGAACCCACGACCTCCCGCATTGTACGAGGTCGAAAGCCTTAGGTGAGCTTGCTATATTTATTGTGTATGTGATTCAAAAGTTAAGACATTAGATATGAATAATACTACACAGTTAAGTTTTCACCTAAAACTTGCAGGTGCGCAATCTTTTTAATTTATATATATATATATATATATATATATATATATATATATATATATATATATATATATGAACATGTTAAACACATCACCGAAAGGAGTACACTAAATAATTTAAATATGTAATATGACTGTTCCATTTTTTTACCGCTCCGGTGGCCTAAGTGGTAGAAGGAAATAAGGTTCCTATCTCAGAGACCCCCTTCCCCCCGACAAAACGCTTCTACGCTGACATTTTCTTTACCAACCTGTAGCTTGATAAAATATGTAGTTTTTTTTATAGGTGACTATATATGTTTGTACGGGAAAGGAGGTCTCTGAGATAGAAACAACTCATTTTCCTTTACTACTAACATAACCACAGTTTACGATAATCTTTTTCATACCTGCTGACTCTCATTGGTAGGATATCTGTTAACATACTGTTAATAATACGAAACTCGTGTTAAATCATTCATATCATATTTTACACCTCGCAAATAAGATCGTATATGACCAAGTAATTTTTTATAAGTGATACTTGTTATTTTACATGCATTTGTTTTCGTCTCAAGTCGGGGCTCAATTTTCTTACACGCTGTTGAAAGAGAGACACCAACACCAGATATTATTTACACAAACGGATTTAATGATGCTGCACTTGAGATTATGCCAGAGCTGGTCATTAGCAGTGATAAGTATAATATTACTCGAAGTATTCTACGGTAGTACTTATAACATTGTTTTACACACCAAAGGTTTTTATGATAAAATTTATAATATTGTACTAGTGCGTCAACATCTTGTTTTAGAATTTCTTTTGAAATATGATTGAAATCGACAATCTGTTTTTTCATTATACAATATTTGTTTACAATTTTTTTTTACATAATAACAAAAGTTCAAATGGCAACAATTGAATCAAGAAACTCACGAAATTTATTATTATTAGGATCAGCTAAAAAATCTCTGTACTTGTCATAAACATCTGACGAAGTATCATTATATCGCTTATCTGTTAATACCTCATTTTTCTTTAACCAAGTGTATGAGTCAAAAATGTCTTCTAATTCACGTTCATACAAATCCGTTTTATTCACCAAATTACCGTATTGTCTTTCTGTTTCATCAGTAAACCCTTATACCAAGCTTATTTGATCTAACGTGAAAGTTTTTAGAACAAGATCTTGTCTGATAATTGCATATGTGACTACGAAATTTATTAGCATTAATTTTTGGAGTATGTCTCGTTTAATTTCTGGGGGACCAATAAAAGAAGCTACTTTTAACATTAATTTTTTGTATGGTTTTTTGAGTATTTTCTCGATTTTATCGTAATAATTTCGTAATGACAATTGTCTAGAGTGTTGGATTGATGGAAATGGAACATCGTCTTCTTCACTTATGTCGTAATAAGAATCAAACTTTTCTTCCGACCTTGTTTGTCTGACTTCTTCAAAAAACTATTTTTCCTCATCATCACTGAAATTATTATCAATTTCCTCGTGAAAATCTTTGTTTATCGCTAGAGATTTGTTAAAAATAATTGGATCGAATTCTGTTTTTTTTCCTGCGTATCATTGGTAAAATTGCGTTCAAATACACTTTAATAATTAATTCTGTATCCACTGTCATGGTAACGATTTTAATTAGGGTTTCTTTGTCGTGGTAGTACATACCGAGATACTTAAAAATGTCTCCTTTTGAAACACTATCATATAACTCTTTGTTTCTTTTTATTCTTATTTTTTAGTGCTCGTGCTTTTATTAAGTCCGATTGTATTATCAAATCTATATTTTCCTTATCAAGCTCAAGCAATATTTTTTTTAGCTAGATTTCAATTTTTTTTTGTTCTTCTAGACAATTATCAGGATGACAGTATCTGCTTATAATATCAAAGTTTTCTATTGCTTTTATTAGTTGTGGTCCTCGCATATGCATAACACGAACAAAATTCATCCACTCCCCGGACATTATTGTTTCGTTTAAAGAATTAATTCTAATACGTTTCATAATTTGTAATCTTTTCTTCGCTTCTGATCTGTTGCCACTATCTTCTTCTAAAATATCTTTTTTGGTGTTAAAAATATTATCGTAAAATTCCCTCGCAACGGTCATAATTGGTCGTTCTGACATTATTTTATAGCATCAGATTAAATTTGATCATCGAGTGTGTATATTTGAAATGCTGTCAATCCTGGAAACGGATCTTCAGCAGCGACAAAAAAAGACTCGAAAATACAAGTACTTGTTAACGGTCTTTTCTGTCGGAATTGTAAAGTATTATGTTGTTGAAATATACGTCTTCTCTGTACTATACAATATTACCCAGTTGATAGCTTCGTTTGATCCTTCCAATCGGCAATTATAAATTCGACCAACACTAGAGTTTAATCGACCGCGCAAATGAAATTGCCAAATAGCAACTGCAATGGAAAATTTAATTTTGATCCAAAAGTCTTTGTTTTCTCCGTTTGTTGTCCATTCTTGTCTATCAGAAAAGACGTAATGAGGATAGTTTTCAGGATAATATGTTGATGCGCTTACCTCAAACCCAACCAGGTTGTCAGTTGCCTTAAAAAGTGTTGGAATATACCCAACATTGTTTTTGGTTCGTTTTACACCACCAGACAGACTGTCAACATATGCTTTATTTGTCAGATCATTAGGGTTAACTGGAACATATGTCGTCGTTATTTTGTTGCTTCTGATGTTTATGTTGCCTGACATTGGTCCACCGGATCGTTTAAAATATGGAGCAAGTTCATCTTTTAACTGAGCAGAACTTATGCCATCAGTTTCATTAGCTGGTGGCGAGGTTGTCGATAATCCAGTTATGTTTGAGTTATTGCTTATTATCAGGTTACCTGTTATTGTGTCGCCAGCCTTATTTTGCTTGTTATTGTCAACAGATTTTAAAGTGTGCATAACTTACAGCTTGTGTCTTATCAACATTTGCTGGCGGATATACAGTTTCCAATCCAATAATTTTTTTACTCGACATGTTAATAATACCTGTAGCCGTTCCACCGGTTTGTCAAGCTTGTTGCCGTCCACATATTTCAACTGTAAATAACTTACCGCTTGATTTTGATTTAGGTTTGCTCGTGGATACTCGGTCTCCAAATTTTTATTTATGTTTTTTCTGACATATCTAAGTTACCGCTTAAAGTTCCTCCTGTCAGTGACAGTTTATTATCGTCAACAGATTTCAGTTGTGTATAACTAACAGCTTGTGTATTAACAACCTTTATTAGCGGATAATTTGTTTCTAAACCTAGTACTCGTTGATTTGACATAGACAGTTTTCCTGTCGTTGTATGGCCAGTTTATTTTAGGTAGCCTGATAAATCAACTTTACCGTTTGTTATTGTACTTATAACCTACGAATTTCCTAGTGCTGTTCTAAATTTTGTATAATAGCTCATTATTTATTTGTTGTCTGACAATTTTTATCAACTTCATTTATAATATGTCGATGTTAAATTTTGATACAGAGCGGCTGGTGCAACATAAACACAACAACGAACTTCCAGATTGTCATTATCTTTTATTGTTGGAAGAACTGGTTCAGGGAAAACAAATTTGCTGATGAATTTACTGCTGGGCGATAATATTAATTATGGCAGAGTTTACCTTTACACAATTAATCCACAACAAGATAAGTACGAGCTACTTAACGAGTATAATAACAAACTTCGTGATGATCTTGAGGCTGGTGAAGATTTTTTTATTATCAACCAGAAGAACTTGTTACAGTTAATCAACTTGATTCAGATGAACATAAGATAGTTTTGTTTGATGATATTCCGCTAAACAATACTGAGATGAATAAAATAAGATCATATTTGTCACTGTCGCGTAAAAAAAATAAAAATGTAACTCTGTTTATTTAGCCCAAGGTGTTTATAACGTTGAAATGTTTATTCGGCGAAATACTGGTTGTTTTATATTATTTCCCGGACTGGACAATGTTGACGTTAGAAATATTGCAAACGAACAATGTGGCGACGTGACTAGAGATACATTTATTGAACTATATCATAAGGCAACAAAAGATAAATATAACTTTTTCTTATTCGATAAACTCACACGTGATCCAGCTAAGATATTTCGATATTGCATTGAAAATTATATGCATTAGTTTTATCAAACATCTTTGATATAAAATGGACAAACGAGCAAAGTAAAGAAAACACATAGAAGATCTGAAAAAACTTGCTCAATCTCAGGCAGAATTTAAGAAATAAGTTCAAGAAGCACGTCGTGGCCAGATAATTGCTGCAGAAAAGTCAACTTAAAGTTTAAAACCAGTTACTGAGGCAATAATTGGGAAGCAACCTGAAATGTTACTGCCATCAGAGGAGGAAATTAGAAAACTGCAGGAAAAAGGTTTGATCTGGTTAGTTAAAGAACAACAACAAGCAGCTGTTAAAAAAATTGTTGCCAGGTCTGATGAAGACAAAAGAAAGTTGGCTGAGGCATTTGTAGCACATATTGTTGATCCTGATGCTAGACAATCTGAACTAAATCGGCTAATCAATAATCCACTGGCATTTGAGAGAAGATTAGCAGGTTTAACAGTTGGACCGATTGAAAGAAAGTTAGGCGATATAACGAAAAAAATTGAAGAATGAGAAAGTAAAACTGGAAGATTGCTTAAGGATATTTTTTTGAAGAAGAAAAAGCTAGAAGAGAAGCTTTTAGAAAAGAGCATATTCAAGATGGAGAAAGATTTGAAGATGCTCTAGAAAATATCAACGGTAAAATATATGATTCTGAGTATCATTCGTTTAACGAAATATACGATTTTAAAAATGTAAGAGTACGAGATATTAACAAAACCGATTATAAAGCCGAAGAAAATATTATTAAGTTAGAAAAAATGAAGAAAGTAAGAAAAATCTCGACGATGTAGTACCAGAAAAAAAAGAAACCTACAACGCCAGTATTAGTAAATACCGGCAAGCTATTCGTAATATAAAAAATGGACAGCATGGTCATCACGCTAATAGTTTGAGTACTGAGGCAAAAAATCTAGATGAAATACGTATGAAGGCTGATACAGTTGTCCCAAAGGACATAAAAGATCCTATTGGCAGACAAACTGAATAAGTCGGTTGGTTGATAATTATGATGAACTTATTAAAAGGTTAACTGCAGCTCAAAGTAGAGAAAATAATATCAGCTGAAAGCCTGGAGGAAACTGAAAATTTAGAAACAATGAAAAAAGTGTATTAAATAAAGTAGAAAGAACAGATTATATTGATTTTATGAAAAAACGATAATATTTCCGATGTTGATACTAAAAATTGGGAAAAAGATAAATACGATGATCTCATTAAAAAAGTATATGATATTGATAAAGATGGCAAACAAGTTTACAAAAAAATTGGTAAGTTCAAAGGAGAAGATATTCAAGAACTTTTTGAACGAGCTAGAAACGGTATTATTGCTCTTAATTTTATACGTACAGTAAAGAGATTCCGCTCTGAAGATACTGAAGGAAAAGATTTTAAAAATTGGTTTGATTATTATGATGATATTCATATGACGACGAAAGAAACTGGGACTGGAGTCAAAATATTTACAGTAGCTGAGATGTTAGGTAGATTAATGCTATTGATATCGCCTAAAGAAGCTGGAAATGTTGGTGTTGAAATTGACAATGAAATTATTGACATATTTGATCATTTGAGATCGAAAAATTTTTTAACATCTGACGAATATGAAATTTTACACCGCGATTTAATCGCGGCGACCTAATTTTATGTAAAAAAAAATGTATAATAAATAGCAATGTCAACAACATTATTACTCAACTCTAGCACAGCTGCGAGAGATAGCGCAAACTTCAGTAAATTATATTCCGCCAATACAACTTGATCCTGAAAAACAATATGAGATTGGACTAATTTCATGCACGGCACGGCATGGCATTCTATGGATAATGGAAAAACTGGAGTAAATGTTGAATTTACATTTAAACCACAAACACCATGGACAACATTTTAAATTCCACAAGGAGCTTAAAATGTCACTGATCTAAGTAAGACAATAAAAGAGTTGGTAACAAAGGCGAACGGTGTCGCTGATAATTTTGAGCTGGTACCGAATTATAATACGTTACGCGCTAGAATAACATTAAAAATAATATGTTAATCGATTTTTCATGAGCAAAAAGTATTGCGTCGTTGATAGGATTTTATCATAAACAGTATGGATCAATCACAGAACAAAATATAACATATGACGGTGATCTGCCAGTAAATATAACTGACGTAAACACAATATTAATAAATTGCTCAATTGCATCTGGATCTTACTCGGCCCGAGGCAGTAAAGGACAAACAATATATAGTTTTTCACCAGATGTTCCGCCGGGCTTGCGCATGCAAATTAGTCCACGGCAGGTTATTTATTATCCGCTAAATATTGAAAATCAGATAACAGAAATAAGTATGTAATTGACAGATCAATCTGGACGACAACTGGATCTGAATAATGAGGTTGTTACTTATTATTGCACCTACGCGCATAGCTATTGTTTGTGATTGTTATGCAACCTCCTTGATATAATCAAGGAATATAAAATGAGACAAAGAAAAAAAGATTACAGAAGAAAAATAGTTGGAGAATTTTTAGGAAAAATATTTACTAAAATACTTGAAAATGCTCCAGGAATAGCGCATAAGGTTGCGCTAATTGCACTTGACGCATCAAAAGCTTTTGCAACTGGAGCTGCATCTGCCGCTGGGACTGCTGTGGGACAAAAAATAGCTGATAAAATAAAATGTGCACCAGACATAAAACAAGTTATATCAGAAATCGCCCCAACAAATGAAACAAAACGTGCAATGATAACAAAAACAAAAGAACTTTTATCGCCAAGAGGAGAACAGATTATATAAAAATTAATATCTAAAGCAACAGCGCCAAATTTTATATAATCTAATAAATACAAAATGTCTGTTAGAAATTATCTTGATTTAACAGAAACTTATTGCACCGACGACACAGTAACAGAATTTGAGTATGTTGAGTATCTCGACGAAAATTCTAATGAACCAAATAAGGCGGGTGTTAGAACATTTAGTACACGAGATAAAGATGTATTTTTTTTTTTAATTTTTTTTTTGCCTCACAAAGCAGTGTTAGAAGTTTGTGGTCAGATTATGACAGCAGCTAATCCACCTGTCGCATTTGCAGCTGGAGCAGAAATATCTCTTATAAACAACGGCTGGAGCTTATTTAAAAGCGCCAGATATCAGCTAACTAATCAAACGGTTGAAGACATTTCAAGTCACCTACAAGTTGCAAGTACTGTACTAAGTATTATCTCGTTTTCCGATGATTACTCCAGATCAACTGCAACTAATATGATGTGGTTTTAAGATACTGGTATTGCAGCGACCGGATCTGGAGAATGTATTTCAAAAGGAGCATTAGCACATGGGGCTGATGCTGCTGCAGATACTGTAATTGTAAGAGATTTTCTTATCGCTAATGCAAATTATCTTAATATAATCGCACCAGATGTAACCGCAGGTGCAGACGCTACAAGAGTTTCGCTTATTGCTGCTTGTAATAATATTGGTATAACACCACCAGGAGCAGCTGCAGATGGCGCTGCAATATTAAATTTAGTTAATAACGCAATTAGCGTAAGAAATATACGTTACAATGAGGGTTTTGCCAAGAGAAGGGCACTTGCAGCAGGATCACGTCAAATTACAATGATGTTGCCGTTGAGCACAATATTTGGATTTTGCTGGGACTACAACAAAGTATTTCGTGGAGTTAAACATTCACTTATTTTAGATCAAGCAGAACAAAATGATTGTTTATTTCGAGCTGTTGGAGCTGATGTGCAGTTTATCATAAACAAACTTGCGCTGTGAATGCTACGAATAACGCCGTCAGTTACAAAAGCGTCAGAATTAATAAGTATACTTGATAAACATACAAACAGAATTTATTTTCAGCAACATAAAATATATCAAACAGCTGTTCCAAATACCACATGCTACACAAGACGCGTTACAACAACATCCAAAGAACAACTACCGCGACAATTGTTTGTTGTATTTCAGCAACAAGCGCGACGCGGTAATCAAGAATAAAATAATGCTGTATTTGATAACACCGATGTTAGGAGAATATACGCTAGAATAAATCCAAAACAATACCCAGAACGAGCAATAGAATGCAATTTTGCAGATAACGCTAATAAAAATTTTCCTCGACCATACATGTATCCTATGGACACAGTGCAGAAATATCAGGACTTTGGAGACGGATCTCAGATATCAGCAGAGGAATTTCGTACATTTTGTCCGACATTATATTTTGACGTTAGTATACATAGCGAGCGAGCTGTCGACTCAACAGCTAATATTGAAATTACCTGGACATTAGGAGTAGTTTCAGCAGCACAATTATATGTGTACGCGCTAGTGATCAGCGACAGATTTATAGCAATTGACTCTGTCGGAGATAAAATGTCAGAACAAGTTTAATATGTAATCAATATATAATGACAAAATATATTGTAAAAGAAATATATTTGACTGATGGTCAAGTTAAAAAATCAGCAGCTGCTGTTGCAAAGCAGAGGCAGGTATCATTAAAAATAAAATATGATGATAAAGGTATTTTAAGAAAATTAATGCTAACCAAAAAGCAGATAAATAAATACGATTGCAATAAACCTTTTGTTTTAAATTAAAGTGCCACACAAATAACTACGATGGCAAAACAAGGTGGTTTCCCTGGGCCGGCAATAGCTACAATAGCCAAAACGCTAATACTTAAAAGTTTGCCAGTACTTGGTATATTAGGACTAGCAGCAGCATCTGGCGCAACAAAAAAGGCTGTCTCAGGCGACGGTGTCGCCCACGATGGAATCGTCCGTGAAGGTGGTATAAAAAAAAAAAAAATTGTCTAAAGATAAATATAATGCCCAAACGAAAAACGGCAAAAAGAAAGACGACAACGGAAAAAAAAAAAAACGCGATCGCGGCGAACAAAGGCGGATTCATAGGACCGTTGCTGGCGGAAGTAGCGGGAAGTCTATTGCCAAATCTGCTGGGAATTGGCCGAGGACTAACATTGCCAGGCATAAGGAGATGAAATCTCCTGCGTTAAGAAAGTTTGATATACTTGATAAACTAAAAGCAGTAAAAACAATTCGTGGAGTTTATTCCAAAGATGAACTCGATCGCGATGCGATTGCTGGTGGCTCGTGTGTGATAAATATACTAAACTTTAATGATGGAGCTGGAACGCATTGGGTTGCTGTTTGTAATAACAATTATTTAATTCATTTGGACTTCCACCTAGTGACGTAATAAAAAAATATATCAACAAAAAATATAAAATAATAAATTATTCGTCTAATCAAATTCAGCCAGTTGGAACAACTGTTTGTGTGATACTATTGTATAATATTCATAGAACAAATGTCACAGCATATGAATTTTTTAAAATTTATTTTATAGTTTGACAAGCAACCTTGCCTCGCCAGTGATGAGATTGCAATTAATTTTGCATAAACTTATAATATAAAAATGTCAACATACTGTATCAAGTGCAAAACTTAAACAGAAAATATCGATGGAACAACAGAAAATACAAAAATTATAGAATAATGCTGAAAAGTATTTGCGCAATCTGTGGAAAAAGCAAAAGTATGTTTTTAAAGAAATTATCCGGATCTGGATGCCCTGACAACGTCAGGGAGGTCATTTTAGTAGACGATTAAAAAACAGTGATGTGCGATTGTGATAGAAATCTCTGCCTGAAGCAAAATAAAATTGTTGCATACTGTCAACAATGCAACAACAGAGAAATAATTGGAACAGGTATAGATATACATAAATTAATTGGCAAATTGCCGAAACCAAAAGGCGGTTGGACATTACCAGGCCACAAATATACTGGACCATACAATCCTCTTGATAACAACTAGATGAAAACGATAATCCGCTGCCAGGACAAGAACCTTGGAATTAAGTTGATGCAATAGCAATGCGTCATGATATCTGCTACCGTGATAACGAACAAGATAAGCACAGCTGTGATAAAATAATGCTAGACGAACTTCGTGATATGAAACCTGTAAATATGCGAGGGCGTGTTGATAGAAGGCTGGTGCAGGGTTTTATTGGACCAAAATATAAATTGAGACTCGGTAAAAAGAAGGAATTGTGTTATGATCCTGCATCAGAGCTACACAAACCTAAAAAAAAAAAATTTCCGCGACGTAAAGTTGTCGCAAATGCCGTTGACGATATCTGGGCGATAGATTTAGTTGATGTGTCAAATCCTGCTCAGTTTATTGATAACAAAAACTGTCTTTTTAATGTTGTATATATTTTTAGCAAATACGCTTTTAGTGTACCTGTTTCAGATAAGACAGGAACGTCGATAACTGATGCGTTAAAACAAATAACAAGTACAAAAAGAAACCCAAACAGAATCTGGAGTTTTTTTTAAAAAAATTTGAGCAGTTTTTGGAACAAAATAATGTCAAAAAATATGTTACTGGAAATGAAGATAAGAGCGTTGTTGTCGAGCGATTTAATCGCACGCTCAACAAAAAAAAAATCAACAAATATTTGACAGCTAAAAATACAAATAAATATATTGACAATATGCAGAAAATTGTTGTAACATATAATAACACGAAACAGATCCTTTTCGCTAGGCGAAAGGAAAATGTCGCCAAACGACGCAATTAAAAATCCGATATTAGCAAACGAAAATATGTATTGCCGACATAAATTTAAAGTTGGTGATAAAGTTAGAATTTCTCTGACAAAAAAAAATTGAAAAAGGATTTACTCCAAACTGAAGTAAAGAGGTAGTTGTTGTTGATAAAGTACTTTTAACAATACCAGTTACCTACGCACTTAAAGATTTATTAGGTGAGTCTATAACTGGTAGTTTTTACGAACAAAAACTTCAAAAAAAACGAACAAGATATATTTGTTATTGAAAAAGTTATTAGGAAAAAAAGGCAGTATTAGTTTAGTTAAATGGCGTGGGTATAGCGATAAATTTAACAGCTGGGTACCAACGAAATCTATGAAATAATATTGTGATAAATTTGCTCGTACTTAATCAGCACAGATTTACATTTGACCGGTCTACACAATGACATTAAATATAATTATTTTTCATTATTAAATGGCCTCAAATTAAATATTTTAACAAAGATAAAATCATATTTTATACTTCTTTGCTGGCCAATTATTTTTACATTAAGAAAAGGTTTTATAAGTTGCTAAAATATTTGTTGCTCTGTAATAGTAAACTTAAATTTATTATTCTTTTTTGCAATATGATACTTAACATTATATCGTCCAGTTGTCGGTCTACTGTAAAAATTTTTAGCAACATATACTCATCATAATCTTCATTGTTGTATAAAATTTCATCTTCGTTATAACCAACAGATTTGTCCGCTATTACGTCAGAGATGAAATCTCCTGCTGTAAAATTATTGTCAGCATATATATCAGCAAGTCGCTTAATCAAATCCATATTATAATATATTTTTATCTAATTATAATAATAATGATTACAGAGATGAAATCTCTTGATGTAAAATATCATCAAAGAGTTCACATATTAAACTACAATGAACTAGCTGAGGCAGTACGAAAATGTTTGTCGGGATATGGTGCTTATCCTGTTAACGTTATTGGAATGCAAGGTGATTCTGATAAAATTCTTTTAACAGTTGCAGAAAAAAATAAACTTGATAGTGCATTTATAACACTAAAATTTGATGAAGATTATGTTTTAATGTTTGCTCATAATTGTCTTACTAAGACAGAATTAAGAAATATAATTAATCATCATATTTAAAAATAAATCTGTCGAATGTTGACATTGAAGTTGCTGATTTCGTCACACCATCAGCTACAAATTTTACTGATGGCGAATTAATTTTATGATATCTTGCGGCAGTTGATATTGACTTAAATTTCATTTCTTTTCCAGTTTCTAAATTTGTTGAGATAATTGGTCTTTTGGGTTTTTTTAAAATTATTAGCGCCACCAACTCCACGTTTATTGTTTTCTTGAGATTAACTAAATCTAAATTTTCAATTCTATTGTCTGTTTTAATTTTGTTAATATGTTTGATAACTAAATTATTTAAAATAGCGCCGTTAAATGTTTCATAAATAAAACGGTGACTGTAATAACCAACTCGATCAGTTTTTGTTCCACGAACTACTATATGTAAATATCCGCTATTTTGCAAAATTCCAACAACTTTTTTTGTTTGTTTATTTCGTAAAGCTCCTTTGTCAGATGTTTCATCTAAATCAAACACGGGATGCGGTTTAAATTCATTTTGCAACGATAAATTTTTAATATTGTCATCGTCAATCGAATTGTTTACTCTATTAACTCGATGTCCGTCAGGTCTATTACCGCAGAACAAAGTATAAATAAAATCTTTTCTAAACATTTCAACTCTCTCTATATTATCTCCTTTTATACTTATCATCATTCCAGCTCGTGTTGATTTACCAAACGGTCTTTGATATCTTACGTGAATAACTGAACCAAGTGTATTTCCAGCATAATTATTATAAATTGGACGTACGTGATATTCTTCTTGTTCTTCTGCTGTCAATCTCATGTAACTCATATTTTCTGTCATTATTTTATATAGTATTTTATATCTCTAATTGAAAATTTTAATAAGCCAATTAAATATGTAAAATATTATATATATATATAT
>JAECUM010024076.1:0-26188 GCA_016617855.1 Megalonaias nervosa
TAATAACAGAACTATAGTGAACAATTACGTGTTTTAATGAATGCGTTAAATACTTAAAGTAAACAGAGCAAAACAGATGAAACAAGTCTTAAAAATGAATGTTTTCTGAAACTGAACAACATTTGAATATTTTACGTGCATGTTGTCTGTTTTGTAAGTTGTCACTGAATCACACCAACGAAAGTGTGATGAATAATGATTCAGTTTGTGTTATAGACGACACCCTGGAAAAGACATTGTGGTGAAGCAGAAAACTTGTTGATATAAATAGAAGTGTTGAAGGCCAGTAAACATGAATCACAATGACTGTACAAATGAGAAAATATCTAGTGGAGTAGATAAATGACGTATAATTCAAGCAGTAAACGACTTCTCTATTGAATATCTTAGCATGACTCTCAGGCTTACTTCATAGATTTCCAAATATTTTACTGTTTTCTTTTTATCTGTTAGATTCGAAATGGCGAAATATGTTGAAATTAAGCTTGTGTTCGATCTAGAAAGGCTAAGTTGCGTTTTAAAGATAGTTAAATTTCGGCGTACGTGGGTCTTAAAGTCATGTCACAATCAAAATGGTAATCCATGGGTGGATAATTATGACTTCACATTATTTATTTGATAATAAAAGACTATCTACTGCTATCACCTATGGGATGAAAGAGTTTTAATTCATAGCAATGTATCCTCCTTGATGTAAAGCAGTTTTTATTTGCAGATTTATAGCAATAGATAAAGCAAGTAGTTTCGCGTGTAATGGGATCGTGGAAGTCATTTCAAAGTGTTAATGACTGAGAATTTACATTATCACCTCTCTCTCTCTCTCTCTCTCTCTCTCTCTCTCTCTCTCTCTCTCTCTCTCTCTTAAGGTGAAATAAAATAACAACAGGATGAGCCCTCTATATGTTTATCTATAAGATAAATATATACTAATCCCAAGTTCACACATAGGGAAAGTTTAATGTTCATACGTGAAGCTGTAAAGAAGGTTCAGCTTGGACATTAAAGAACGATAGATTCTAACACACATAGATGGGCAAAGAATATTCCATATACAGCAAGATTATTGACATGAACGTATACAAGGAAATATTTTTAACAGGTCGGACTGTTTGAATTACATTTCAAGAAAGTAAGTGAATTTTATCGGGGTTAATGAAGCCTACGTTAAAGGAAGTAAGTATGGTTTACAAGGACAACATTAAACTAAATGTAGAAATAAAAGCAAATAATAGTAATATGGAGATGACTGTTTTCGGACACTTTTATAGCTCATTCAAATTTTAGCACTGATTGGTGGACACAAAATTCTCGTTATATCCATTATATTCGTTAAAAAGAATTAATTATCTTGAGGTAATAGAACAAAATTCTGGTTTTACATAAAATGCAAGGTGGACCCATCCCCCGCTGCAAAACTAAGTGGTTGGTTCCTGCGCAGTTATCGAGGATATGGCTGTTGAAAAAATGTAAAACTATTGTAAAGTTTCTATCACTTCATAAGTTCATGCAGTGATATGTGACGCAACCTTCAGCATTTTAAGTACAAAGAGTAGCACAAAGCCAATTATATGCCCATCTCGTGCCCTTTTCCCTAGCAACTACGTTGACCTTAGAGCTACGAACCTGCCTTTTTGATGGATAAGGAAACAGGTCAGTGACTTCCCTTGTTTTTGAACTTATCCTTAGGGGCAGAGAGTATGACTATGAATACATTAGATGTTATCTAGACCAGATATATTGCAGGCTAAATTTGCATGTAAAATACCGTCATGTGTTAAAATGTTATACTTGCACACAGACTGAGATCACTGATTTATATATTACCTAGCTGTGCTCTAAACCTTGAGACTGAAGTCATGGCTAGGCATCTCTAACTGGTTCAAGTGGCTATAAAATATCAGTAGTTAAAAAGCTATCCTCAAAAAAATGTGAACAATCAAAACATTACATTTGATCTTGCCTTGCTGTGAACATAACCTAGTCGCGGTGGGTGGGGTGGGGTCTGTATTTCTCACGATCTCATACGATGTAACGTCTAGTGATGATATATAATGGGCAGAATTTCACCAAATCTATCCAGCTGTCACAAAGTTACGGGCTGGATAAGCAAATGTTAGTAGAAATAAGGACAGTTAATATAATTTTCCCAATTTAAGATGCGTGTAGAAATGTATCAATAGTCATATCATAATTTAACAAGATGCTACAAGAGTTCTTGCCTTGATCTTGCAAAATGAGACAAAAATATGTCATGCAACACACTCTCATTTTTCCCAATATCTTAAAAAGCTTTGGAGCCATTTCCTCGAAACAAAAATTGAATACTGTAACATTTAAGAAAGGACCATGATAGTGGTGTTAGAAACACCGTCAGATTGTCATGGATATCAGCTTATTCAGTTTCATCCCCCTAATTATGGGTTTTTAGTTCAAGACTTGGTAAGACAATATATATATATATAGTATATATATATATATATATATATATATATATATATATATATATATATATATATATATATATATATATACTATCATGTGACCGCCACCTTTTGGCTATGACAATGAAAGTTGCAAGAAGTCAAGATGAAATCTTGTACGATATTTCATAATACTATTGGTATTTTTATTGGCTTCAAGTATCAGCCGTGACATCACAAGTAAGTTGAGATGACTGTGTCCCTAATTTATTGACAGAAATTTTTAGACTAGTACAAGACAGACCTACGAAAACCCATTAGCTCCAGGAAAAAAAAAATTTGCGTCTTTACGAGATAGTATTGCGTTATTACGAGATAACATTGAGTTATTACGAGATAGCATTGCGTTTTTACGAGATAGTATTGCGTTATTGCGAGATAACATTGCGTTATTACGAGATAGTATTGCGTTATTACGAGATAACATTGCGTTATTACGAGATAGTATTGCGTTATTACGAGATGACATTGAGTTATTACGAGATAGTATTGCGTTATTACGAGATAACATTGCGTTATTACGAGATAGCATTGCGTTATTACGAGATAGTATTGCATTATTACGAGATGGTATTGCGTTATTACGAGATAACATTACGTTATTACGAGATAACATTGCGTTATTACGAGATAGTATTGCGTTATTACGAGATAACATTGCGTTATTATGAGATGGTATTGCTTTATTACGAGATAACATTGCTTATTACGAGATAACATTGCGTTATTACGAGATAGTATTGCGTTATTACGAGATAACATTGCGTTATTACGAGATAGCATTGCGTTATTACGAGATAGTATTGCATTATTACGAGATGGTATTGCGTTATTACGAGATAGTATTGCGTTATTACGAGATAGTATTGCGTTATTACGAGATAACATTGCGTTATTACGAGTTGGTATTGCGTTATTACGAGATAACATTGCTTATTACGAGATAACATTGCGTTATTACGAGATAGTATTGCGTTATTACGAGATAACATTGCGTTATTACGAGATAGCATTGCGTTATTACGAGATAGTATTGCATTATTACGAGATGGTATTGCGTTATTACGAGATAGTATTGCGTTATTACGAGATAGTATTGCGTTATTACGAGATAACTTGCTACATATAATAACGGGGATATGAGCTATTACTTTGCTGCTACTTAAGGTTAATAGTCTACTGTTGAGGCAGAAACCACCAAGGAGGCCTTCTGGTGAGTAAGATATATAGTTCCTTTCATGTCATGATTTCATTTAATAAGCTGCTATCGTTATAGTGATACATTTATAAAGTATACATGCCAACGAAACGAGTTACCGCTTTTAACGTGTTGACGTGACTGTAAATGTACGTAGGTTAGTTTTGTTGTAGTTTTATTGTGATGATGTGGAATTTCTATAGCATACTTGATGAAGATAACGTCTTTAACGCCACAAAACGAGTGATCGATTGATGACATAATTATGTAAATATGACAACAAATGTGTTGTGACAAAATGCCATTAACGCAACATACATATATCAGATTCAGCATCATGTGTTTAGAATAGTGTCAACGCATTGCAATAAATAAGTCATCTGTTTCGACATATAAAACGTATTGACTACGTATGCTGTAGCAATATTTCGCCATGATGATAATAGCTTAGTACTTCCATAGGCACCGTACCAGCAAGATAACACAGATGTATATTTTCCATGTCCGCATAATCATTGCAGACGTCGCCTTCATCATTTATTCTATAGCGAGACTTCGTCATGACGATGGTAGGTTACTATTTTCATAATATAACAATCCAGATAATAGAAAATACCCCCAACATCTTAAGACAGGATGAACGTTTATATTCTCTTCCTTATTAACAGAATTGCGATTATAATGATTTTACATGTAAGAATTATAAGCAAATCTCTCGACCCCTCTCAGTCGTGAATGATATTAGTAGTTTAACAAGATTATTAGAGGATAATCCTTCAGTACAATATCCATCTCTGTACTCTGCTGAATAAAACTAATTAAGACGCATGACTTTAAAAATCTGCATTCATTGTCTCTGGACAAAATTAATGTCATGCAAATTACCAACCGTGCAGTTGCTGAACATAATATTTGATTGTATACCGCTACATGTCACAAATCACTTACATGTAAGTTTCTTTGTTTTGATTTGGTTTAGTCTGTTTTTCTTTTGGTGACGTTGAGTGAACAAGATATTTAAATCGTTTGGTGAAATCTGTTGCATTCAGAATTTCGGATCTCAGAAACTTAAATTCACATTAAACAGAAACACACTTTAACTATTTATAGATGATATATATGACTTTATATGACGCTGTGATCTTTATTTTGGAAGTCTCATCTTAACCCGTCCCGTAAGCTTATACCCCAACACCCCACTCCCACCCCCCATCTCCTCAGCATTCTTTTGGTTCCCCAGCGAATGTTATGTATCTGGATTTTCATATTTCAGTACTTATCGCTAATGAATTTTTTTCGGGGGGGGGGGGATTTTTCATAGTTGCATCTAACTCACTCTTATCATTTCATATTTATCAAACGATTTATTTTAAATACTTGGGCGATATGTCAATTGCTGTGTACCACATTCACTTTTTTTTTCTTTACTCCGTGTATAGACAGCAATCGCTTTGTTCGGGATTTTATGGATGACCCTGCGGAAGCTACCACAATGATCATTGGACAACCATTAAAATGTAACAGTCTGATTTTAATTAGACTGAATGTGACAATGTATGTTATTTAGAGAACGTTGTGTGTGTGTGTGTGTGTGTGTGTGTGTGTGTGTGTGTGTGCGTAGAGAGAGAGAGAGAGAGAGAGAGAGAGAGAGAGAGTATAGCAGTATACATAAAGACACGGTATAAAAACATTTTTAAAAAATTACAAAGTATTTTTTAAAAAGTGCTTTCGTTCCGTCTCTGTCCTTGTTCCAGTGGATGGTTACACCTCAAAGTATCCCCAAGTCTCAACGGCTTATAGACAATTCGGCCCAACGACAATTCGGCCCAAGACAATTCGGCCCAACGTGGACCGAAAATAAGACAATTCGGCAAAAACTTGAAAGACAATTCGGCCCAACTTTGCCATAGTTTTATCAAGTTCTTTTTCTTCAAACAACAATTAGATACTAAGTAAGATATATATAATTTAAGTAGGACATAATGTTTTTGACGATTTTATAGGTTGTAAAATAGAATAGGTTTTAGAAAGAAAAAAAAAAATGATCAAATTTTAACAAACTAAGCTATCTTGATATTTTTAACATCGATGGTACCTTCAAGATCGCGAAGAAACCTTTTTATCAGTTACTAACGGTTCATAGTTTCTTGAAGTCCGAAGAAAATATGAAGCAAGTACCGCCAGTGTTCATCATGATGTCAGGCAAGAATAAGAAAGATTACAAGAGGGTAGTTTATTATTTTGCTCACCACTTTTGATAATAATCACTATAAATAAAAACGCGAGTAACTTTACAACGTCTTCATTCTGCAAACTATGAAGAAAACAAAAATTCGTTCACATTTTATATGTTCTCCGT
Organism: Megalonaias nervosa; assembly: GCA_016617855.1. Lineage (NCBI taxonomy): Eukaryota > Metazoa > Mollusca > Bivalvia > Unionida > Unionidae > Megalonaias > Megalonaias nervosa. The sequence goes on from JAECUM010024076.1 coordinate 6,038, forward strand.
TCGCTATATATTTTTCTCTATATTAAAATCAATTTATATAATGTTTCCTTATTAGGTGCTCCAGACTCTACTTCGATTTTCACCCAGAGAACCATCAAGTCATTTGTAGCAGACTTCGAAAGTGGAATACGAAAGGCACTCCGCTTGGTTTTCGATAATCCACATATAAGTGGATGTGCCTTCCACTGGGGCCAGGCTGTGTGGCGAAAACTTCAGAAAAAAGGTCTTCAGATAATATTGTTCTGTTTTTTACATACCACTGTTATAGTCTATTTTTCATATTTAGTCGATTCGTGACACGTTAAGTCTTCATTTATATTTTTATCAGTTCTTCACTATTTGAACCTAGAGATAAGATGGTTCACGGTGTTCATTTGTAAAATTTTCCTTATTATGTTAATGATCTCATTATCAGCATAAATATGAAGGCTAATATGTATATATTGTTTATTTTTAGACGGCATACAACCAGCGGGATGCTGTTTTCAAGTTTTGTAGAAAGGTGTTTGCTTTGCCCTTTCCGCCAGCCGAACATATCCCCGCAGATTTTGAAAAATTAAAGGAAAGGTCAGAACCGGCACGTTAGATGAATGGATGACGCATATTAGTGACAGGTGGATATCCGGCACAATTTGGCCCATATCCACGTGAGTGTCATTGGAAAAACGGTACGAACAAGCAATCACCTGGAGGGCTGGCACAGTCGATTGAATCGCAAAGCGCGTAAAAGCAACCTTCAGTTTTATGTTATGCTTACTCTACTATACAAAGAAGCACAAATGATACCATCTCAAGTAAAGATGGCATGGGAAGGAAAAATGACAAGACACCAAACTAAGCAGATCCGTACCATGCATGGAACACTTTTTAGGATTTGGAGGAAGTACACAAATAAGGATATCAGTGCCAACGGTCTTCTAAGAATGTGTGGAAGCATCTACGGACCACGAAGTTGCGTTTCAGAATCGTTAATCAAAGAATTCCTTATTTTGGTCAATGATCACATACGTTGATACCTTCATAATAGTTGTGTGTGTGTGTGTGTGTGTGTGTGTGAGAGAGAGAGAGAGAGAGAGAGAGAGAGAGAGAGAGAGAGAGAGATAGAGAGAGAGAGAGAGTAATGCTGAGCATTTTGTCAGTGTTTAGTTGCTGTAATATCAAGCTCTTACCAGTTAAGTTTATTGTTTTGTTCTATTTTTATTTTAAGTTATGTTTTATTTAAGTTTATGCTTACTGTGCGCGTGCATAAACTGAAAGCTTGACAGTACCAGTCAATATCGTCAATCACAATTGCTCCATTATTCCATACAAATTAGAAATGAATAAACTGATTGCTAGTCTTAACTATGGTACAAATTATCTTTGTTCCTTTGTAAGCTGCCAATTTAAAAGAAAAAATATGCACACATGCAAAGACTGTGTACGTCTGAAGGCGTCTGTCCGTGCGTGCGAGTCTCTCTCTCTCTCTCTCTCTCTCTCTCTCTCTCATATGAAAAGATAATTGTTGGAAAGGGATAAAGTGAAACAAAGCAAAATACATCTGAGCCTGTATATACAAAACTCACCAGCTTGAGTGCACATAGATACATACATACATACATACATACATACATATTGTGCTTAACTAAAAAGTTCATTTCGCAGGAAGCTCTGGTCTAATTATATATATTCTTTTCATACGTCACATTTTAGAATATGCTTCTCAAGTCTGGAACAGTTGCTACTGAAGATATAGGCAGATTGGAAAAAAAATAAATTGGAAGCTGCACCGATTAATTGCTCTTAATAGTCTTTTTTATACAGAAACTGGTTGATAAAACTCTTGTCAAGGAAGGAAGAAGAAGAGATTATGCATATTGTATTTAGTTATAAATACTCAAGTGCCTAACAAAATCGACCTTCTTCCACAGGGGATATGATGCATCTCATTATTGTCTACGTAACTCCCAAAGTATCACATCCATCTCTACTATACTTTTTTTCAGACATCCTTTCTACCATGTAATATTTGTCTTTGGGACGGTTTTCCTAATGATATCCGAACGCTCCTAAACTTTAACTTCAAAAAGCATTTATCTAATTCAACACATGTTTCAAAGTTTATTCTCAACCTGTACTATTTTACAAACTAATTAAACTGAGAATGAAACGGTGTTCTCAAACCAGTGCACACGTTCACAGGTAGGAACTAATTATTGTACATCATTGATATTCGTTCTCACTTTGAAAAACAAAATAAGTACTAGAAAGGAAAAGGTGACCTCCCTTTTTTCTTACATTACAATCATTATATCCAAAAAGAAAAAAAATAATTAATTTACCTAAAGCAAGGACTTTGAAGTATACGGTAAAAAAACTAATTATATACGAATTGTACAAAAATATTTTGTCTTAGTTAACTTACGCATATATAAGTTATAAATTACTGAGTATTTCTTACTGAGAATTTCCTTTTAAAAAAAAACACGGGTTAAAATTTTTGTCAGTTGTATTATTAAGTTGGGCCGAATTGTCTTTCGAGTTGGGCCGAATTGTCTTTCAAGTTGGGCCGAATTGTCTTATTTTCGGTCCAAGTTGGGCCGAATTGTCTTGGGCCGAATTATCCGATAGCCGTCTCAGCCAATGAAAGATCACCGTAGCTGCGACTGTGCAATAGACCATGCACGATATGCTTTAGTGTTCAATAATTGACAGGTAAATTGTCAGTTGGATTTTGAAATCTTTTGTAAAAGATACTCCAGAGAAAGAAAGTGTATACGAATTCATGAGTATAAGTATCCTAGTTCGACAGAAATTATCAATGAACCCAACACACGACTGCATAACATTGGTTTGTATAATCCGGCTTTCCTGACCCTTCCCTCCCCATTTTTGATATTACACATTTATGTTGGTGTGTATGGATTACTTGCAGGTATGGCTCATTGAATGGTCGTCCAAGTTTACTAAGTCGGCTAGTAAGCGGCTTCCCTATGTCGACGCCGGACGGTGTCGGCGAATTTTAACTTTTCGATATGCAAATGAATCTGACCCTACACTACACCCCGACATAAATGACCAGATACAGTATTTTAAAAAATAAAAGTTAGTCATACGATACAGTTTGGAATTGATATCATAGAACCTACTCTCTGGTGATAAGGGGTACCTTTGTATATACTGGTTTATTTTTGGTGAAGTTAGATTTAGCTCATGACATAGATTCTTTGTACCATATTTCCCTGTAGCTTTTAGCACCGTACATACTACTTTGAAACATGAATGTGTTGAAGGCTGGATCTCAATGTGTTTTTCACTCTCATTGCAAAAGTAGGTTAGTACCACACATATGTATTGCTTAGTTTCGTGAAAGTTTGTTTTAGTTTATCTTGGAAGAATTGTTCATGACAGTCAAAAAGTCCCACACCTTACAAGAAGGAAGTTGCTGTGGCCTGTATTTCACATTTTAATGGCTGTGATTACACTTGTGTATTTAGCTCATGAACACGGCTTTTTTGCAAACTGTACACAGTTCAACCTTGAAGCATGAAACTTGGTGATGTAGTGACTACTGATGAGTACCACACCCACATTATAAAAGTAGGTCAGTGACACCCATATTTTACAAATCTGACTTGGAAATGGGATGACTCTTGATGAAAATACATACACCCTCATTATAAAAGTAGGTCACTGACACCCATATTTCAAAGATCTCTAACCTTACATTTGGTGTTTTAAGTTTCTTTTGCAAGCATTGCTCATGGTGGATTAATTACATTATCTGATTTTGTCCATGTCTATTGGCATCAAACTAGCACAACAAAAAGAAAATGGATAACTGAATGCTTATCTGTTAGTATTTCACCTTTAGGCCCCCAAAAATGTGTGCATTTCCGGTCGGCCAACCGTCCCAATTTATTTTTTTTGGCCAATCCTAGCACTCTTTTCTTCCAGGGTAAAATTTTTTTTTTTTTTTTTACAAATTTCCAATATTAATCTTTGCATCTAATCGAGCTGGTAAAGTTTAGCCCAGTACCTTAAGTGCTTATGTTTAAAAAAAATACCTACCTTCCTACCCTAATTTGAAAACCAGTGCAATAGGAAACATTTTTGTTTGCCTTATAACCAAGAAAGGTTACTGTTCCTGACAGAACACCTGTTCTGCAGAAAAAAACATACTGGACTGTCATGACACATCATAAGATTATATAAAATCAGTACACTGACAGCCTTTTCTCTCAAGACAGGTGATCTCTCATAGTAGTGGTGTTTCAAAAGTGTACTAACATTGGCTAAGTTTGTTTACTTAGCTCATGAACACATAGAATTTTACATGCACATGTCCTTAATGTAAACAGGGAAACCTCACCAGGCAGGATATTTAAAGTGGACATCTACAAGGGAATTCTTCTTAAAAAACAGTGAGCAGCATACCATTTTTTCATTTTAAAATGTTCCTCTTTGATTGTTTATTGGACGCAGGTTTATTTTGACACTCTTACTACAGTAATATAGTAAACTGGCCAGACATGATCATTACAGTCTATGGGAGTTGAATTCATTGTTTGTGCCCTATAATGTACTAGATACCATTTAATTTATCTCATCATAGTTTTGGTATGACCACATGTCCTGCATGAACAACTTAACTGCACCATTGCATGACAATGCTTCCATGTATCAGCATCATATATGCCATTTTGTCATCTGGAGATATTAGGCTTCAAGGAACCCTTTGCTCATGAAAATTTTATGACATGTTTTGGCTGAAGGGCGAAACCTGAAATACATGACCTGAAGGATATGATTTGACACCCCCTCTGACATATGTATATTCATACAGTACACCCTCATGCTAACAATGTTCATGGGAGCAATAAAAGTAATTTCCATCGTAAGTAAGGAAACCTTATAATGTGGTATATTCTTGCATGTCTGTTTCATAATTAAACATAAACAAAGAATACAAACAATGATGTATTTGAGAAATAAGTTCCAATCAGAATTGGTACTTATTACACTGAAGAATTAGCACAGCAAATGGAATACACACAAGTATAAAACAAAGTTGCACAAATTTGTAGTAATATCTATATTATGAAAAGGGTAGCTCACTGTATCAGTATCTGTATATTTGAGGGACTACTGTTTACATCAGTAATCGGACAAAAATTTTCAAATATTGAATTAAAAATAGAAGTTATTTCAGTGTAAAGTCCCTTGCCCATCTGTTTGCACCAACAGTATGATAAAGGACTAATATATTTGTCTGACTGATATATCTAGATTTTGTGTACCTTCTTTTTTGAAAATTTAAATTAGAACATACTGAAGTTAACTAAGTACATCTAGGAGAGGTTGTTTTGCATGTTGGCCCACTTGTCTGTCTTTACAATTATATCCCTTACAATATGGTGTATGGCATTGGAACCATACAATCCTACAGAGCTTATGTAAGGAGACAGCGCTTTATCATCCTTTCATTTACATTTCCATTACTCCGGTCACAAAAGTAATTTTGAATGCAATAGAATGCACATTCATGATAAAAATTAAAGTTTCTTTTTGTGGTTTCATTTAAAGGATATATACTGCAGATTGCTTTGTGATGAGGTTTTGGCACCATACAGATTTATGTCCCCAAATCATATACTCTGAATGTTTTAGAATTTATATTATTTGCTAATTTTCCATCAGATCATGAAGTAAGTGGATAATAAAGATTTTGACAACAAATTGCATAATTTGTCTTCCTCTAGAATGAATTTTATGATTCAGTGTTCTTCATGTCTACATTACAAAGCAGGTACATGCATTTGTGCTGATGGCAAATATTCTTACATGCATTATGGTATCTACTTAAATTATCTATACAGTCTTTCTTTCAGACCAGTAATGGAGAGGCTTTATGAGTTCCTAAAAAGTCGAAATCTGGAAAATACAATAAAACAGTTAGAGGAAAACAAGGTAATCAGCTTGAAAGACCTGTATATCTTGCTAAAATTAGCACTTTCTATGCAAACCTAAGTACATGGTAGCTTTCTATTGTTGTACTGAGTAAGGTTTACTGCATACTAGGATATGAAAAACAATCTCATACATTGAATCTTTGGCACTTTTGTGGCACCAAATGGAATGTTTAAATTCTTTAACAAAGGACAAGGTTCAGTAAGGGCTGTTTTTGGCCTCTGATCAGATTCATATGAAACTCATCTAGATAAAAGAAGTCCCTCTCTTCTCAAAATATGTATTTAATTCCTATCCAGATTTGAATTTAATGAAGAAAATCTCCTATTAACAAGCCAGTAGTTTTCTTCTTTGTTGTGGAACTTATTTTTGTGGATTATAGACAGCATGGCTAACATGCACTAATGAAGCTGACTGCTGAAAAGAGACACATCTAAAAGTCTGCATTTGCACACAGTATGACTAATAGTGACATTATGTAGAAATATGTCTTTTTGTTTTGAAATATTGTTTAAATGATGATATATATTTACATGAAGTACAGTTGATTACATCTGACACCTAATTTCTTTTTCGTTTAATATGTTATGCTTTTGTTTATGTCAACAATGACTAAGTGTATAAAAATCTTTACTTAATTGCCACAGAGTAACAATTTGCGTACTTCCTTACCATAAATAAACACCCAAACACACTCCAGATCTTTTGGTTAGTAGCAGCAGCCATATGTTGCTACAGAGTATAATTAATAAAAATAAAAAAAAACCTTCAGAACATTATTCATCAAAGCAGTTTTGTGTAAGTTTTGGTGGGGGAAAGCTTTCATTATTTATCCTTATTATTTACGTGAGACACATGCCACCACTTTATAACTCAGGGTCTCACAATTTTATTTCTTTCGGGGTGAAGTGGGGGCATGGTTGCTCAGTTGGTAGAATGTCAGATTCATAATCTTTTGGTCGTGGGCACAATACCTTCACAAGCCACAGCCGGGGCCGGCTCTCTCAGTGTGTCATTGTAAAAGGAACTTAGCTTCCTTGGCATGATAAAATCATCAATGTCTATAAACCCTACCCACCCACCATGACCATTTTTTGACAACATTAATGTCTAAGCAGTCAGCTGAAATTGGTTTATTTAAATTAAAAAATATTTAACAAGATATTTTTAAACCTTTGATTCAAACCTTTTGGATAGAAAACAGATTGAGTTATTCATCAGAAGCATTTAACAAATGGAAAGAAAAAATAAATTGGTGTGAACAGAATACACATGGTTTACAGAGTGCAAAATAAATATACACTATTTATGTTTAATAGAAAACTAAAATTTAAAAAGATAAAATAGACTACGACTGGGATCCATCAACCGCTGTCTGATACATTAGTGCTAAACACAGAACTGTTTTACCTTAACACCATCGACTTTAGTAAATATGTGTTGCCAATTGACAATGCATAAACAACAGAATGGCCTGGTGAGGTTCATTAGAGTAATAAATATATATCCAAAGCTTGAATTATCAGCATTTTGTTTTCTTTTTTAGTATTAAGAAACACAGAAGATTCTATACACATTGTTGCATGGGCGCCCACAGCATGGGTCAAGGAGGGGGTCACGCGACCAAATCATACTGCAAATATATATATATATATATATATATATATATATATATATATATATATAAAAATTCCGACAAGTTTAATCATGCAAATGAAGCTGAAAATATGTCACAAGATTCTGTTCAAAACGCTTACGAAATATTAGCTTTAGTTTCAGACTGCTTCTATACTAACTCTCCTGGCCGTGACTGACTGACCCCCCCCTGAAAATCCTGACACCCCCTGCACAAAGTCCTGACCCCCCCCCCGCAAAAAATCCTGTGGGCGCCCATGCATTGTTGCAAAGATTTTTATTTACTTTGTTGTTCGCTCTATGCATGATATGATCCTATTTCCTCGAGTACCCATATATTTGAAGAGTAGAATATAAGTAATAATTCCTACTTAATATGACCAGGTAATGAATAAATACAAATAGATTTTGTTTCTTATCATCATCCAATTTTTATCCAATTGGCTAAATCTTGCATATCTGGCCTCATTATAATTTTAGTGCACATTTCAAGGTGAGCAAAAGAAGGACAATTTCTTCAACTTACATTTAAGCCTCTTAATCAGCCAGTATGCACTCACACATATAAGTTATAAAAGGGCAACATTTTAAGCCTTTTCTAACATATTTGTAACTGTTGCACCTTGCTTGAAATTGAATTTTCAATTAAGTGCTTAAGACTGTCATTCAAGGCGGAAGAGGCAATGACACAGCATACTGGAAGTAGTACCTGAATATATTAATGCTGCACAATCGACATTAAGGATGCAGTGGAAATAGTGAATATTGGTATATCATGTATGTATTTGGTGGCAAATACTAAAAAAAAATTTAATTCCAGACTTGCTCTTTTCCAAATTTTGACATGAAAAAATATGCCATGTTTAAGTATGTGGTGAACAGTACCAAATTAAGACTGCACCATGGACATTTCCATCCCAGATCTGGCTCGTCTCAAAACTATTCATCACACATCATTTAAGATTGCTTTTGAAAGATTAATAAGCTGTCTCAGAAACTTATATTTACAAAAGAGAAAGATAATTAAATTTATTGTAAAGTTATGAATTCCTGAAGTTCTTAGAGAAAAGAAAATACCAGCTTGTGACTTCGTTTTTTACGGACTTGAAAATAAGTTTCACTTCAAAAGTATATCAACTCTTGGACCACATTGTTCACACCATATAACAATTTCATAATTTCTCAATCACCAGATGTGTGTAATTTTAAAAGAACAGATCTCTAGCTTAATAGGTATAAACTTCTGGGCTGCTACTTTGGTGATTGTTAGCGCTAATCTAGAGTTATAAATATGACATTTAGCCCCTTTGCCAACTTGAAGTGTCGTTAAGTGTAGTCTCAATCTTTAATTTTCTTCTCAGTTTTTAGGAACAAGGGTGCATGACATTGAAATTATGGATAGTAACACATCTGTGTTATTATTTGCTTGGATTGTGCTTCTATTTGGGAGTAAATCAGAGTGATGTGAATTCAAACGCTCATTTGGAGACAATTTACCAGAAATTGCCATACATAGGAAATAATTTGAATACATGTTTTAAATGTCTTTCTTTTATTTACTTGTAAAAATGTATGAATACCTACACATTTATTTACTTTAGGGTGTTATGAGAAATGTTTTCACATTTTACATATTTGCAAATTTGACTTTGTTAAGAAAAGAACTTTTTAGGACAGGTTTTTTTTTTAGATTTGAAGTTTTGGACAGCTCCTGGCATAATATCTTAGGGATTACGATGGAAAAAATATAAATATGTAATAATGAGACAACAATAAATCCAAAACAAGTTAATATTACTCCTTCAAAATGCAATTTGAAAAATACCTTGAGCATAGGTCGACATAGATACATATATATCTATAAAAAATGCATGAAACAATTTTTAATAATAAGAAAATAAATTTTGGACATTTTCTGAGGTCATTGCAGAGATCTAAAGTTCATAGTCCTTAAAACAGAGAGAAATAAATGTTTCTTCCTAGTTGCAAACTGAGCCCAGAGAACAGTGGGTCACTAGGTAGCTACCTTTTTATCCAAACTTGATTCAGGTCATAAATATTGGTTTCTCTGATCATTGGCAAAGGAGTCGGTGAGTGTCTAGGTCAGTTACGATATAATTACGAAAGCAGCTCATCCTGAATATGAACTAATATGAAAGCAAATATGACAAGAAGATTAGGTTCAAAACATCTTTGGAGTAGGCACATGTGTTGGTAGTTTGGTCAAAAACTGCAGCTTTAATCCTGTCTGTATGAAGTGGATCAGTGAGTTCCTGGAATTCCCACACAGAGGTAGAGAAATGTTTTGGGGCTGAACTATACATCTTTCGAACACCTACTGACTTAAAAAAAGATGATCATTTCTTTTTTTTTTCTTTCAGATTGACATCAGCGTAATCATTCTTATGGGGGATGAAGATCTGAAGAAATACTTCCCTGCATATGGAGATAGGTTATCAGTGGTGAACTTTTGCAAAAAAATGATGAATGGTGATGAAAAGAAGACTAAGAAAGCAAGACTTATTGAGACTCTGAGAAGCAAGTTGGGAACAAGGGGAAGGAAGAAAAAGCAATTTGACAGCAGTAGTGATGAAGCAGATGACAAAGAAGCAGATCAGTTGGCAACTGCCATGGGTAGATATGGAAACAGAAATGCAAAGAAAATAAAACGGAGAATAGAAATTGGATGGTTAGAAACAAATAGAAACGGTCATAGTAGCCGGCAGGTCCGGAAAAAAAACTGGAGGAGGGACAAGGAAAGTGTCTATTGATAAACAAAGCACAAAAGAGGACATTCTAAAAATTGGGAAAGACCTGTTTTTTCCTAATGGCAAGTCATGTCATGGTCCAGAAAATAACTTCATATTTGATGTGAAGGATTTTATGGAAAATACTCTATGTCAAACAGAAACTGTTGGAGAGATGTATGAGAAAACAAAATTACCTATGTTGAGATTCTACATTGTCACTTGTCCAAAAGAAGAAGATGCAACAACAGTAGATAACAGCAGCTTACAAGGCCAATGCAAGGAAGTCATTCATGATCTTGAATTGAGCACTGGAAAGCTAAACCAGAAGATACATATGGAAAGAAACACAGTGCATAAGACCATTAATAACTCTGTATCATTCTTGCAGAATGACAATGTAAAACTTTCAGATGGTTTGCCAGATCTAGAAAACAATGTGACCTACATAGATCAGTCTAGTTTAAGCAATGTAGAAAATCCTTTCACTGTACTAGACATGGATGATATTCACACTGATCCAGATGACACAGTTCAGTTTGGACCCTTCCCTTCCAGTGATGAACCTCAAGATTTGTCTGAAACTATACCTATTGACAGTTCATTTACATTAAGCACATCAAACCCACCTCAACAGGAACTTCTCATCCGTCGGGGTTATGCTATGGAAGATCTTATTGAGGCTTTTGAGAAAGACACCAGTCTTGGTTGTAGCAACGCTTTGTTGTTTTTTAAGAGGTTGCTTCCCAATGGTGTGATAGAAGCTGGAGATGACTTAGGGGGTGTGCTCAGGGACACCCTTACTGAATTTTGGCAAGATTTTTATAATAAATGTACTTTGGGAACCAAAACTAAAATTCCATACCTTCGCCATGATTTTGGGCACAGTAAGTGGGATGCAATTGGAAGAATCCTGAAAGTCAGTTATGAGCAATGTGGCTATTTTCCAGTGATGCTGTCAAGAGCATTTATCAACCAGGCAGTGTATGGAACACAGGTCACATGGCAGACACATCAATATCTTCTGGAGGATTTTCTAAACTTTGTAAATGACAGTGAGAGAGACATTTTAACAAAGGCATTGCAAGATTTTGAACAGGCTGACACAGATTATGTGATTGAGGTATTGGAAGACCACAAAGGAAGAAGAATTCCCGAAAAGGAAAACATCCATCAAACAATTATGGAAATTGCTGAAAAAGAGTTGATCCAGGAACCAATGTTTGTTATTGACACTTGGTCACATCACCTCACGAAGATGGGTTTGAGATCTGCAGATCTAGACATAATACATGAAAAATGCAAACCAACATCAAAAAGGGTCATCAGTATGATCAGTTTTCCTTCCAACATGACTGAAAGTCAGAAGACAGTATCAAAGTATCTGTGTAAGTTTGTGAAGGAGTTAGAAGCCAATATGCTTGGAACATTCCTTCGTTTTATGACAGGTTCAGACATTATATGTACTAGTAAGATTGAGGTAACATTTGTTCATTTAGAAGGACTGTCAAGTCGTCCTGTAGCTCATACTTGTAGTGGTGTTGTTGAATTGCCAGAAGACTACCAAAGCTATCCAGACTTCCGTAGTCAGTTCATGGAAATATTAAGAAGCAATGTTTGGGTAATGGACATTGTGTAGATCTTGTCATAGAAACAATATCAGTAACATTTATGTATATTTCCATTATTTATGTTAATATGTTGTCAAAAATTCAAACATGGCAAGAGATATGTGTCTCATGTACTTGTACGTTTGAAGTAAATTAGGTGGGTGCTGCTTAGGAAGCAGTTCTATCAATTAAGAAGTTTTCTGTATTCAAATGTGAATCTTTTTCACCTCATATAATCGTTCTGTGAACTGTGGTACAAGCTAAGAAAAAACATGCTTTTTCAATTTCCATGTTTTTGATGAAACATTTATTCAATGTAGTATATGAATTAATGCATAAAAGGTCATTTCTTCAGATTGATAATTAATATATTTCAGGCTATTTTATGTTATCAATAATATGAATATGACCATATTGAAATCATGTTTAGCTGTCCTGGTCATATGTCTGGTGAGCTTATGGCAATGGTTTGTATATATTATCCTGGCCATGTGTCATAGTTCTGGGTCTGTTATTCATCGCTTGTCTGATAATTTTGAACATTTTGACTGTACAAAAACTTCTGTATCAATTCACATGTAATGTACAAAATAATTTCCTTAGAAATTCTATCAAAATGTTTTCAGAATTTACTTTAGCATAAATACTCATTTATTACAGTGTCATACAGCATCTGGCAACAATGCCATTCATTATTGTACAAACAGTGTCATCTGGCAACAATGCCATTCATTATTGTACAAACAGAGCTGACTTAAACTGATGGTGGACTAACATTAATAAAAGTAGTCACAATTTCATTACATTTTAATTAAATACGTGCATCCTTTTTTGTACTTTGACTTGAGATTTTCTATAATTGTGATGATCCCTATGATTTGTATTCACAAGACAATTGAAAGCGTGTTGCAGTTACAGTATATCTGCTGCAAAACTGTTCAATGGTTTCTGTGTAAAGAGAATTTTTGAGGAATAAGAAAGGTACCATACTTGTTAAGTTATTTTCTGATTATGACATTCATTTCATTCAGTTCATCTTTGATGTAGACTTAGATATTAAAAGACTGTTTTATTTCATTTTTATAAATTGTTTTTCATTTTTAAAGTGTTGTATACAAAATTTATTGATGATTTTTTAAAAATTGTTATTTATTTTTGCAATTTAGTAAAATTGTTTAAGTGTGAGGTTTTAATAAGTACACAGGAAAAGTATATCTCCATCTTATAGACCATCCCTTCTGGTATCAGAAACTGGTCACACAAGGTCTTATAGACCATCCCTTGTGGTATCAGAAACTGGTCACACAAGGTCTTATAGACCATCCCTTCTGGTATCAGAAACTGGTCACACAAGATAGATTAATTCATTGCAGAGGTTACAACAACTGAGCACTGAATATTGCAGGTATTAAGGAAATTTTCTTAAATTGTAGGTGGTCTCCTAAGGCAGTGTTTAACTTCATAAAATGATTAATATCAGAATGTATGTCAATATGTGCTGATTATCATATAGTATTTCATCAGTAGAGATTTTCAACACTTTTGGAAAAAGTGATATGATAATGTTCATACCATATGAAAGACTACACCTGTCCTTCCAGCCATCTTTTTGTCACACATTTGGTTCTGTGTTTGTGTTCAGGTCAAATTAAGCAGTGCATTGCGGCATGGATATTCCATGAACCCATTTCTGGTTTGACTTGAGATGTCTCTAAATCAGTGAACATGCTTTACAGACATGTTGCAATTATGTTCAACATTTTCACTTTGTTTTACGTTATTGGATTTCTGTTTAGGTATTTGTAATTTTTGTGGTATAGGGCAATGTTTCATGTACAAACTCGGCTTCTGTATACATGATATACACTGTCATTTGTGTGGCTTTTCCTGTTATTCACAATCATCTATCTCTCACAAGCAATTCCATTTATATGCAGTACACCAACATCATCAATAGCACATTTCATTATGATTTGTATTCTCATGAATTTCTCGTTCATAGCAAACTTTACTTAATGTAATGACAGAATTCTTATTGCAAGGGAGGTCTTGAACTGAGTACCTGTTTCTATCCATATTGAAATTTATATATTGTACACGTACCACACTCTGACTGCTATTGTGAAAGTTGCATAATGACAATACATGCTTGAATATTATAACATTCTATATTTATTTTTCTTGGAAGAGGTTGTGTTGAAATAGTGAGACAAAAACTCTTGAGTAAGTTTTGTGCTATTATTTGCATTTTGTTTCAATTCGTTGTCATTTTCATCTCACGTACGATTAATGTCGCAAACGGTGAAACTTTGTATTCACTATGTCCATCTATCCATTAGTCCGGCCAGCATCAGTTAGAGGATTAAGTATTTGAAAGGGAACTAGTTCTTTTTTACCTTTTGGATCAATACCAGACGGGCAATGAAGCACAGGGCTTGCATCATTGCCAACAGTTTACCTAACAATTATACATGTACTTTATAACACTACTATTATTATTATATAGTACATATATGATTGTTAGGTAATTTGTAAGCAGTTATACTATCCCCTGTGGGTTTGGTTTGGTCTTTTGTGGCACAGCAACACAAGTAAGTTTTAAAACCAAAGCAAGTAAAGGGCCTTGTCCCGTTATCTGTAAGTTAGATGTCATGAAGACTTAAACAACATTCGTTGCTGGCAAGAAGTACTATTTGTGATTTGTTTCTGGTGATCCATTGAGATTAAAGATAAGTGGATCCCAATAATATTGACCAAGAGTCAAATACTGTGCTTGATTTGGATTTTTATTTCCACACAAGAGATTTCTTACATGCAAGTCTGATTCGAAGCTTCCCTTGATACTGAGGTTGACACTTCACTTTGGTACGAAAGCTTCCTATTATTCATGTAGCTTGCAAGGAAAATAGTACTTATATTGGCACTGCATTATCAACAGAAATAAGATGCAGTTTGTTTATTTATGCATACCATAGGATAAACATGACTTTTTTCAGTAACTTCAATGGAAACTACTTTTTAAAAAATCTGGTTATACTAACACTGATGCGCTATTTATTTGGATGGGATGATTATAAATATATTTTCGAAGATGGACATGTTTCTAATTCATGGGTTAAGTATACATAAACGTTTTTATCGACTGATTTGTGGAAGTCTCGAACCTTTATGTAAACCTAATCAGCTGAATTTTGATTTAGTTCAAACCAACAAATGCCCACTGAAATTTTTCAGTTGTAATTATCAGTTATTTTGTTCAAATGGTTTCTTGTTGTTTGTTAAATGAAGACTGACTTTTCTTTCACTTCTCAGCTTCTCAAATACTAGTCCTACAATGCAAGATGTCTACCCTGATATTTATGTTGGTTTTGGTCGGCCCGAACAATATAAATATCAGGGTAGGTGTCTTACATGGTAGGACTGCTCAAATTGGTTTTATCCAAACGCCGTATTTTCATAACAGCAGTCAGAATCACATATACATATTTATTAAATGGCAGCAATATCAATGCTTAACTCGTTAACCCCAGGGGATTCTTTTCATTTTCGCCTGAAATTGGGGTAAGACACGCGAGATTTGAGTTATTGCAGAATACATCAGATACATGTGCTTCCGGGTGATTTTCGTTTAGCAGGATGCCTGGGTGTATAAAAAGACGTTGTTTTTGGCTGGCTATTTCGCACGCACATTTTGGACCTTTTTGTAAACGCCCACGTATGCGGTTCTGACCGGTCAGCTTTTTGGTGCTCTACAGTTTCATATTTTACATAGGGTTACATATTTAAAGAAAAAGAATTTTCCCGATTTTCCTCACTGGTTATGCTGACTATTTAAAAATACCTTGCGTATCTTAGATACCGATATAAGAACTTTTAATTCTCATTATTTTGGTGTATGATTGGTGGGCTATAGAATATACAGCTTGGCCTTACTGATGTGCAACTCTTAAATAACCGAGTTTATTTGGTAATTCATTAATCACACTTTCAGAAGCTGATATTGTCTAGTCTGGCAAAATTCATTTTCCCTATTTAAAAAAATGCCAAAGATAGTGTACTTTAGACTACTTCAGGCTCATTTCTTTTGGCATAAAGGAGCAGTCATTTGAGTTAGCTGTGTGATTTGATCATTTTCAATTTCCAGAAGTACAATATCCAAAGAAATTTCAGCCACCGTACATATAAGTAACATAGAGATATGCCAACATTCTTTCCATTGTTCATGTTTCAGATGTGAACAACTTCACCTTACAATCTACACTCGCTCAGAAGTTCATACTATTAGTAGAGCGCCCCCTTAAGATCTCAGGCCAGAGAGGCAAAGTAACGGACACAAACACGGGTTCCAGAAATATGTAATTTCTGGCGTTAAACAATCGTGTGTCGAAAATAAGTTTTTTTTCACGCCGTATTTTGTAATGTTCGTGGATCATTTGGTATCATTGTAGAGCTACTTTTTCTTTTCTGTCGTACTACCCACATTGGTGTATCTTAAATGATTTTGACGGTACAGAGCTCAGAAGTAGGATACAACTTCAAGAGGAGTAAACGTGGTGCGCGGGGTTAATGAGTTAAATTGATTTTAGCATTATACATACAAATTAATGGGCTACCATAGGCCAAACCGGCCCAACCACTAGTTTCAGGGCTGCTATCAGTGCGTAGCAACAGTAGGTAGAATTAAACTGCACAAGAATTACCTGACAGTCTGACCTATTTATTGAAATAATCACATGGGCAAACACCAATGACAAATTAGTTAATCGAATGCATCATTTTGCTTCCTTGCTTTGTAAGAATGATCTCGTGCATACTCAGCAGGTAAATTGGATGCATACTGTTATACCTTTTTTCTATAGCGGACAAAGGCCAGATATCTGTGCTTATGAAATGTGAAAATGGAACGTCATTCATTTCGAGCTATGCTACCGACATTCGGATTCACCTTTTGGTGATCCACTCATCATATAAAAGAAATATTGCCTTTTTCAGTATGTATTGCAGTTGCTTAGAAATCATCTGCATTTCTCACAATATTTTAATTATTTGTTTATTTTTTATCTTTTGCTTTAAAATTTGATTTTTTTCTCTCAATGTTTAAGGATTCCAATAAATATTTTGTATAGCTTTATCTGGCTTTATGTATGAAAAATGATCCAATGATTCTGGGCATTAAGCGAAACTTAAATTCATCCACTTGTTAGAACGCCCGCCTGCAGATCTATTCTCTGACCGTATCAATAGCGCTGAACTACTTTAAAAACAGTATTACTGTAGAAAATGTTTTGAATATTTGGAACAAATTGTGCTAAACATACAGTACTTCTCTCTCTCTCTCTCTCTCTCTCTCTCTCTCTCTCTCTCTCTCCGATGACGAGAATGGTTATGTTGCCTTGGTCATGTATATCTAGTGATTTCCATATTCGACGGTGTGAGGGAAAGGCATAGTAGCTCGAGTTTACGCCATTTTACACATGTTCGGGCTGAAATGCTGAGGACTAGGAGTATAGGTATCTTTTTTAAAAAGTCTCCGAAAACAAAATTAAAGATTACAATGAGTAAAATTCTTTGAATACAATTTGACCAAGTTTTGATATAAACGACACTCTTTTGAAAAGTCAAGTACCTCCTCAGCTGGGACATCGTCATGGGGCAAATCCCAGGGAAAAATGGTTGCGTGTTTTGTCATTGATGTAGCTGATATGTGGATCTAATACAAAATATAGCAACCACCCTCCTCCCATAACTATTTGAAACAACCACTTCCTTATCATAACTATTCAAAGCCTGAAAAATTATTGTACGAGACCCACGCATCTAAAAATCCCTTGCAAAGTGCTTGAAATAGTGTGCTATGTGAGCGATATCATTTGTTTAGAAGGACACCTTATTTATGGACCAGTAGTATGGCTTGGTTTTTGGTGTCTTTATCCATGAAGAGTCCGTAATCCAGTTGTATGACTGCGCTCTGAAGGAGCACTCTTAATAATTATGCCACGGAAATCGGATACACCTCTGCCATGGACAGAAAGACATGAATTTGTTTTTGTTGTGTACGTCTATGTGTTTGTGAGTCTTTTACTGCACGTGAACACGCTAAGATTAAATCGTACCAGGGCAAACGGAAGAAGGATACACCCAAGTTACGGGCCGGGGCTGACTTGGGCTTGTATCGAGCCTGCATGCCCTGGATTACAAGTCAGATACTGCACCAAGTCAGGTGCCGCTCTAAGAGAGCATTTCATTATCCACAATTAATATGAAGAGCTGTAATACTTTAGAAATATATTTTGACAAACTTTGCAAATTACAGTGCAAACGCCAGAACTCCAGTCCTTTATAGCATGGAGTTTTTCAATTTTGTTGCCGATTTGTACGTATTTTGCAACTTGTAATTGACGTTGTTAATTTATCCTAGATTGTCCGATAGAGGCGCAAGCTACAAATTATGACAACTCCAGATGATCAATTTAAATTCTATCATCACTCGCTGTAACATCTTTAAAACTTCTAAGGTATTTAGAAACTTTAAAAGGTAACGTTATAGATAAAAAGAAACGGCAGAAAATTATTTCAAATAAATTCTTACAACTTATACTAGCCTTCATTTGCTTCACCCCAGTGCAATTTATAACTGATGATGTTGCTTATTTTTTCACATAACCATATACTTATCTTTAAACTTAAGTTTGAATATATACAACTATCAGAAAAAGCATCCAATGCCAATTTAACCTACAATTCTGAATGTATATAATTAAAATTTTGATTTTTAAGCGCTTTTCTAGGTGCGTGTGAATTAACTTTCTGTTACAAACTCGTTTTAGTAACCAATGTACAGAGTTACAATGATGTGGTTTACACCAACTTTTTCGAGTTCCAAGGATATTTTTCCCTTTGCCATGTCCCTTATTAGTTCTTAAATAAAGAAGCGAAGAATTAAATGAAATATGCTCATTATTTTTGGAACATTCTTTTAGCGGAAGACTAGTGGCAGTTTTGCAATTATCATGGAGTCGGCGATGGTCTAAAACCAGGAACAAGACGTGAGTTTAAGGTATGGCCCTGAGTTCGGGTCGATAATAAATGAGATCAAAAAGAGGGATATATAAGATTGA
The DNA here is from genome assembly GCA_016617855.1 of Megalonaias nervosa. Lineage (NCBI taxonomy): Eukaryota > Metazoa > Mollusca > Bivalvia > Unionida > Unionidae > Megalonaias > Megalonaias nervosa. The sequence goes on from JAECUM010024076.1 coordinate 25,097, forward strand.
ATAAAGTTTGTAGTTCGCAGATAATTTATTTCATAAGTGATGTTGTTCTTATAGAGTGTTTTTGATACATGCTCTCAGTTCCTGGTACAAATTTACGGCTTCATACGGATCTACTGGCTGGTTCCAGTCATTCTCGTCCATCAGAATCAGGCACAACTTGTATAAATCCTCGTCACACGGCAAGTCATTCTTTGCTTGGCATTCTTCCTCACAGACTTCGGTATCTAAATTGTCTACCTGGCAGATTAAATTATCGAATCCATAGATATGTGGTAATGTGTACAGCAATACCGGCTTGTCGCAAGGTAGTCCTGTAGTCGGATTACTTCGAATGCGGTGCGTGTTCCATACTTCAGCGGCGTTATCTAGTTCAGCCTGTAAAATAGTTAATACAATCTTGTGAAATCATCTTCTCTATACCGTCTTTTTCGTTTTGAGTGCTGTATTTCAGAAAAATAAATAAATAAATAAATATAATTATGTTAATGAAAAAACACTGACTAATAATGCATGCTGTTATTTTATTGGTTGCCTGTGACAAAAATTTTATTCTTCCTGTTCATTCATGAAATTACCGTGATTTTTGTTGCTGTTGTTTTCTTTTAAAGTACGTGTCAGTTCTTGACCTTACTGTTTACCATGAAGAAATTTAAAGGTAGTATTGTACATTTTATAAAACTGCACATGAAATCATTACTCATATTTAACGTCTCAAATTTCATTTAAATTTTTTTTTGCAGGCATTTTTCATAAATAAATAAATAATATAGATCCGCGGAAAGCTGTCTTGCCATGTTCTGCCTCTGGCTATTACGTTGCCGTTATTTCTATAAGAGTCCATTAAATGTAGCGTGAGTATGTCAATCAGTGGTATGAAGTCATGACCCAGTAGCCGTTTCCAAGAGGGTAAGAATCAATGGGTTGAAAGTCATGACCCTGAAACCGTTCCAATAGGGGCTATCATGTACTGACTTCATGCATATATACATTGGGTTTTCGCATGCTGAGAAAATGTGTGTGTGAGCGTGTGTGTGTATGTGTGTGTGTCCATATATATATATATATATATATATATATATATATATATATATA
>JAECUM010024077.1:0-20672 GCA_016617855.1 Megalonaias nervosa
TATATATATATATATATATATATATATATATATATATATATATATGTGTGTGTGTGTGTGTGTGTGTGTGTGTGTGTGTGTGTGTGTGTGTGCTTTTATGCATGAATATTGTTTTTTCTTTCCATAGTTCCTTCTTATAATCTTCTCATTTTAAGTTCATTTTCTCAACTCGTGACGTCATTTTGTACCCACGCTCGCTTTTTTGCAACTCGATACTCGCTTTCCTTGAGCAGATTCTTACAATTCCCAGATATGTACTTGGAACTAGAATGCAAGCTAACTTCCTAAAACACCTGAGTGTCGTATGGAGTATTTAGCGATAGAGGTTTGTTTCACAGAAGGTAAGATGTCAGGCCAGGCTTCGCCCGCTACTGTAAGTAACAGTAGACGGTGCTGCCTGTGACTGTTGACCCTGAGTAGAAGCTACCTGGCTCCCTCTTCTAAATACTTTCTGATGGAGCTAGTAGCCGAGGTGATATACTCATTCGCAGTCCAGGAAGGCAGATGACAAGAGTTGTGTGGACAGCGTAGGACATCAGCTAAGTTGGAACCGGATTTTATAGCCACCCAGTGCATCCGGACCTGTCGTCCGACTTCTTGACACTATCCTGTCACTGAATTAAGACAGGACTGAACGAGAGAGAGAGAGAGAGAGAGAGAGAGAGAGAGAGAGAGAGAGAGAGAGAGAGAGAGAGAGAAGCTACTCTGTGCACCTTTTATTTCACTTAATCAAAATCCAGAGCAGGCAATGACACTATTCCCTTCCCCCAACAGATTCCGTCAGGATCTGTGCCGATTGGTGAGCAGTAAGGCAGCAGTTGTAGATACGATGGTACCTGTAGCTGCAGACCTGCATAAAGGCGGCTCATGACACTAGGTCACTTTTCACAGGACGGATGCAGATGTTTAATACGTCATATCCTAGGTGAATGAGCAGGCCGTTTTACGATCATATTGCTCCCCATTACGACAGACTAATGCACACGAGACTTATAATGTCTGGAAAAGGCATGCAACACCTAAGCCTATTTACCTAGTATGAGCAACCCAAATAAGATCAAGAACAGCTTTTATGAAGACCTGTAATAATTATTGCAGAAGTACCAAAGGCAGACAAGCTCATGATCCTTGGCGAGGTCAATGCTACAATTGATATAGATCACTAGACATGGCTTTGGTAGATGCAAAACAACGGATACGTCCTATTGAGGAAATGCACTGAAAAACACTCCTCATCACTAGTATAATATTACGCCTGCCAAATTGCAATCAATTTTGATGTAGCCAAGCTCCATGCACTGGCAACTTATAACTACATCATTGTGAGGAGAAGAGATATGCAGAATGCCATGGTCAGAAATGTCATGAGAAGTGCAGAATGGTGGACTGAACACAGGCTGATAATCTCCAAACTTCAATATCCGGATTCCACCATCAGGCAAAAATGTTCATAAAGCGCTTAATGTTGTCAAATTGAAACAGGAGAATGTAAAACAGCATTTGTCGAAGAAATGTTCAGCCAACTGGATACAATCGATACACACTCCGAAAATGTCGAGGAAAACTGGGCGTCTTTCAGATACTCGGTGTACTCAGATGCATGCTATATTGGCTGCAGAAGTCATGCTTACAAGAGAGCAACTCATAATCTAAGAACTGATCCTTCACCAACACCAAGAATATTGTCCAACGGCTGACCAATACGGCAGACGAGATTCAGTTCTTGGCATGAAGAACTTCAACGATGCTTTGATAATGGGAACATCTCTAAAACTGAATGCTTACAGGCTATGCTACTTTAAAAATAGATTGAACACGCATGCTCAAGCAACAGTCATTTGCCAGAGGCAATTGACTGACTCCCACAAGTGCAAATCAACATAACACTTGTTGATCCTCCGACGACGACTGAAACTCTGAAAGCAATTGACAAACTGTCCAGTAGCGAAACACCTAGAAAAGCTGTTACATCAACACAAGTCAACAAATCTTAAGGCTCGCACGTGGCAAAGAAACTACCAGAACTCTTAGAGTCATTGCCGAATTTAGGAACTATTCCCCATGGAGTATAAAGATGTTTCTATCATCCACTTGCACAAGAAGGGCATTATACAATCGTTGGACAAACATCGGGGCACCTTGCTAGAAATGCTGAACTGTCTTGTGCATTACATGGGTGATGGGCTCCTGCCTGAGAGTCGGTGTGACTTTAGAAAAGAACCACATACATAATGTTTGCAGCTCGTCAACTATAGGAAAAATGCCTGGTACATAATCTAAATATGTACAAGACATTCATCAACCTGACAAAAGCCTTTGACATAGTCAGCCTCAGCCGTGCTGACCTTTCTTAATTCAAGGCACACCGCGTTTCCCAGACAGATTCATTTTGTCAGTTTAGCAATTCCATGAAAACACAGTCTCACATTCATCTCAACCATTGTCAATCACCAATGGAGTCAAGCAGGTCTGTGTGTTGGCCCCGACCCTTCTCAGTATAACGTTTTTTGCAGTGCTTACTGTTGCTTTCCGAGACTTTGATACTGACATGAATATTAGACTTCGGACTGACAGAAAACTCTTTAGTGAGGAGACTACATGAGAAGACTTACTTATAGGAAGTAACTGTTCGTTATTTTCTATTTGCTGTTGGAAAGAGCTCATCATATTAGCTCGACAGGGCGTTGTCTCGTCTATACTGGAAGGAGAATTACAATTCGGAAGCGGGATCAGCGGATCGTTCAGAACTGCAGTACGTCGTCTATTTTCAAGCACACCCAAGAGGCATCTCCTGTCGAGTGTTCCACAGACAGTTCAGAGCACAAACTTCTTACTTATGGAATGGTCATCTTCGAACTCTAAGAACAAAGAACAAAAACACAACATATAACGTAACTGTACGTGGAATTTGTATAAAATACAAGGTATATGTATATGCAAAGTAAGTATGCATTTGTATTATTGAATTTAATTTAGTCTTAGGATCAATATGTCTTCCTGCAACTTTCAGCCATTCTTTCTATCCCCTATTTGTAATCTCGTGCGTGAACCTATAGACAAATAAAAAAATGCATAAGTACAAAAAGAATCCACCTTGGCATCCTGATAATAATGCATTTTAATTGTAAATGCTATGCTCTTCTGATAATAAAGATTCCATTATTACTGGTGAGAGATTGAGGAAATTATTGTTTTTAAAAAGATACTAAATATATGCCCGTAATGTAGGTACAAAATTTTATTAATGACGACAAATTCTATAAAAAATTATAAAGAGTATTCAATGTTATAAATGCAAAAACTGACATTCAGATAACTTCATGGTATTTTTTTTATTGTCGTGCGACTAGATTCTTTCTGCATCCTAGATCAAAATGTAAATGAACGGACTTTTTATATTTGAATATTATTACTACTATAAATTAGTTGTAGGTGCCCTTGTTGATAATCATTTTATTATTTGCTATCTAAATATTTTGGTCATTAAGACAGTTTGGTAATTAAGACAGTCATAAAACTTGTGTATCGCTAGAAATAACATCGACTCAAACAAGTCGAAAAATACCGCGGACAAAGTCTCTGCCTAGACTTCAAACTTTAAAATCTTTTAATATAAAAATGAATGACAATTTATGCTGTTCTTGAAGTCAGCTTGATCGCAGGTTAATTATGAAAATAATCAATGAGAATTAGAGTGACTGTCACTCTTGGGTGATCTTGATATGGTGGCAGTGGTGCATATAATTCTACTGTACTGTACTCTATCTACCTACTATCATTTGTCTTTGTTTTCTAACTCATTCATTCGTTAGTTCATCCAATGATTCAGTCATATATTGACATTTCTCTTTTTATCTCAGTTCAGAATAAAACAAGTATTGTTTTGACAAGCACAGGCACTTGATGTACCATACATATGAACAATGTAATTCTGACCTCTCTGATTTGATTTAAATACAAACTAAATATGTAACCAATTTGAAAGAAAGGTGAACTTCGTCTTATGCCGTATTTAGTAATTTATGAATTCGTTTTTTATTTTTGTTAAAATGTGTAAAAATCTTACTGTCGCAGAAGAGGATCAAATTCAAATGCGACATTTTATTTGATGTTAAATTTGCAATGGCATCTTGACTTTTTCCCAAATCAATAAACAATTGCCACCGATGCAAACACAAATATAAACAGAGCAGTTTATATATGCTGCCTTCAGTTGCTTGTAAGTTGAAATGTGTACTGTATAGAGCGTCAGCCTTTTTAGCATTTAGTCAATTTTATGTAGTGCATATATATTTGCAATAAACTTTGACATAATATAACAAGTAGAATGTGATCATTTTCAGTTTTGTAAGCAGAAAACATACTTTGTTATAAGCTGAAATAATAATTGCAAATATTTCTTTAATGGTCTCTCAAACTTACCACTTTTGTAAATATATTTTCAGTCTGGAGTTTTTTCCATTCTATTTGGAGGCCCCGTTTTTCTCACAACTTATGACTTTTTCCCGATCTATGCTATAAATGTAAAATTTATCTTGTATGATTCTCTCCTAGGTTGTTAAATGGAAATAAATGTTTATGTTATAAACGGTCTTCGTTTATCACAATGATATAATCCAAATATGTTCTTTAATTGTTACGATCTTTAGGGGTGTAAGCTACGTATCAAGAAAGAGCGATAACCAACAAGTTTTGTATCATTTAAAAATTTTAATTTATTTTCCTAAAATACAATATGCAAGAAATAAAATAACTTACATTTGTGAATGAATTCCTAAACTTCATATCAATTCCAATAGTTCCATGTAATTCGAATACGTTCTAAACATATTCCGAATGATGACTATATTGTACTGATGTACCAACGATAAAGGGGAATAACTATGTTATAATCCAAACGTCCATTAAATGAATGTACGGTAAATCCAACAGTTCTTGTTTTACATCTCTATATATTTTATAACGTTTTGTTCTTGATTGTGTCTATAATATGTGTAATCATTATTCATTACTCTAAAGTGTAATGATCATCTATAGTCAAGATATTAGATTGTTTAATTTTTGTACAAGGGTATAAAATTCTCTTTGAAGACAATAAGAGTGTAGATTACGTAGGATCTATAAATGGTTGCTGACGTAAGTGTTTACAATCATTAATAATAATAAAATTAATAATAAAAATTAACTACTTTGGGGTAATTTCTCTTTGGGTGTTACGATCAGGTGGGTTCATAGAAGAATTAAGTTATTTTCCATTGGATGTGTTTAGTCAGGTGGATTCTTCGAAGAATAAAGTTATTTTCCATTGGATGTGTTTTGTCAGGTGGGTGCATTGCCATGTCAGATATTTGCAATTAGTTACTTATCTAGTAGTAGCTAACTACGTTTTCATCTCTTATGATTATATATATTAGTTCGTGGAGCGGTACAATATTGGGGGTCTGTCTTGTTTCTTATTGTAACATCAGCCTTCAGATGTATTTAATGCTGTGTTTAGATATTATTTGAGAGGAAATATTTGTTTGGATTAATCATGGGAATTACAGAATAATTATTGCATTAAAATGTCATTCTGGAAATATTGTACATTCTTCTAAGGAGTTACGGAAAATGCCATTTTGATGCACCAGGACTGTTTGCAGACACGTGCACGTTCGATTCTTTTGCACTTGAATAAATATTTCAGGATTATTTTAGATTGAATTCATAATACTCTAAGTTTCACTTATATTTTTATTTTATATATTTAATAATTAAATTATTTGTTAAGTTTTTTTAAAAAAAAAATATTTCTTGCTTTTGCTTCTTTCTGTTACTTAGTTTATGACCATAGATTCGTAACAAGTTTAACATCTAAATGTCCTTGAATGTTTCACAGTCATTCCACTCATCTATTAATCCAAGTAGTCTTTAAACGGTTCACATTAAAAGCAAAATAGGATGAGCGTAATTTCCCTCCAAATTCAAATTCATAAACAGCTTACTTGTAGATCCTTCTAAATTTCAAAATAAAGCTAGACCTTGATACACCTCAAGTAATGATCGTAATATATAATCTAATATCATAGAGAAATAATGACTATGTGTCATGTTGCTTATAATAGGATATGAGTAGTTACGTAGACCCTAAACTAAATTACAGGCCAAGGTCATTCACACAATACAGGCATACATATCACATAATCCTTGCGAAAAGCCAACACACGATACACGTTAAATATGCATAATACTGTAAATGTCTACTTTTGTGTTTTACCTTTTATAAATACACACAACCACGTTTAATTTGTTCTCTTCTGTTTTATTTTGTCTTGATTTGGCAATGAAGGAGTCTTTCTCTCTTGCTCTATCTTGATTCTTCGTCTTGGGTGTGATGCATACGGATAATCAAATAGCTATCCCTGTCAGTCAAATAAGAATGTCGTCATCGTCGGCGAGGGCTTTTTTCTTTTCGAACGAGATCTTGTGAACTTTTCATCACATTCGTTCATGTCATTGAAATTTTAGTTTAATTGTATTCTCTCCCATTCTCTCGCTAAATAAAGACTCGATTAAAAATGGTATTGCCGTCCAATTTAACGTCGACTATGACAGAGCAACAAAAGATCAAAGAGATTTACATAATTTGTTTTTCGAAAATACACAGTGTCCAAAAAGACCTATGGGAAACGTCACTGCTACTCCGGAGATAAAACTGAAGATACAACATTTATAAAGACAACACTGGGCCCAGAATGCGACAGCGTAAAAGAAAGGGAACTACTTCTCCAAAGATGGGAGAAATCAGGTCCCAAGATAACTGACCAAATGCATGGTTTGTACTTCAAAAGCATGGACAACGGTCTTTTCACTTTCAACCCAATAAAAATAGTGAAGGAAGTAAAAATGTAGAGAAAGCATATATTTCAGAATAAGAAGATAGCGAAATAGCAATAGAACCTATGCCCTCTATGGAATTCAAACAAAGCCTCAAAGCACAACAAATGGATGTGCGTGAAATGATTGCAGTTGATTATGTTACATATTTTTCGAATTAACAGCGATATAAGTGGACACAAAAATGCATTGATCTGCTTTTGAAAAACTATAGCACTTATTTGCATCTTCTTATTATTCTTTCTTTCTTTCTTTTTTTCTTTCTTTCTTTCTTCTTCTTCATCATCATCATCATCATCATCTTCTTCTTCTTCTTCTTCTTCTTCTTCATCATCTTCTTCTTGCATAGATCCACACTTATAAAATTACGCACGCTGTTAAACATTCGCAGACATGGAAATGGAGCCGGCTTTTGTTTTGTTTGAAAAGGCTAATCTTGATTATTTTTCTTCCGAATCTGTAACATTTTCTCCACCATACTTGCCTTGTAGTTAAATTTTTAATTTATTTTCAACAGTTTTAACTTGTTATGTTTTGTATTCCACATATTTTAGTTATTTTCGCGTTTTATTTTGTATAATTTAAATAAATTACATTTACGTTAATTATTTCTGCTTTTTCTGTACAGTTTTTTAAACGTTTTCTAAATTGTATTATCTCATTTTGTAAATGCTAATTGATATGAATTTTTTTTTTCCTTTATAAAAATTGGATGACTTTTATATTGTTTAAAGATTTCGTTTTTTTTATTTTTTTTAAATTAATTATTAATAATTCTTTCACTTTTTAAATTTATAATTTTGTTAGATATTAATATTTTTACTATTTGGTTTTTATCTGGTTACTTTTATGTTATTTTTTAAAATGGGAATCTTTTCATTTCCTGCGTCATCATTACGTCATATATTTAATCTTGTGGTGCTTTAAAGAGTAGTAAAGCAAAGTTTTGAGATATATCGCATTTGTACTACTAGGAGAAGTAAACCATTTTTTATATGAAAAAATTAATATTTTATATTTTCAGCATGCTTCGTGGTTAGAGCTTCAAAGATTAACACCCCCTTTAAGTTCACCATCGACAACTAACCCATTTCATAAGTTTGCGTCAGTTTAAATATATGTATTTGGGAGAATTGCCATTTGTGATTACCTATTCTGTTGGAATATAAACATCTTTGACATTTTGATGCCAAGCGGTTTTTATTTATTGATCAAGATGACAATGGATGATAAACTGCAAATATCACTTCCATTAGTACACAAAGGTATTTGGACACGATATCTTGCATTTTCACATGTGAACAATTAACGATATATTTTCTGCATGTGAAAATAATGGTATCAGAGATATGAAAAATATTTCATCTATTATTTCCTGGATTTCACGCTAGATAATACAGAAAGGATATTTTCTTGACAAAATATGGAATAAAATATAATATACATTCTTCATTAGTTTGTTTTACCGTTCACCACATTCAGTAATCGAATTAATGTTTTCGATAACCGAATTGGTACTAAGTGTAAGACTGTTTATACCCAACTGTTTGCGTTCAATAAAGTTTCGATTTTCTTCATGTTTCCGTTTAGTTTTATTTATATTCTCGGCAATCCAGATTGCAATATTTTTTTAATAGTTGTAGACCTTCTTGTTGTGACTCATATAAATCGTTTTATATACATTTCATAATGTTGTCAATCACTGTACCCCACCAGCATTATTAATTTGTCCGAGATTGATACATTTCTTTTCTTTACTTTTTATTCCAGCAATCATCCGATCTTGTTAGCTGGTAAAGCCCGCACCTTAAACAGGTTGGTTTGAGCCGTATAAATCAATGACAGAGAAATAATAATTGCCATTGATATGATTTATTTTTGATTTTGATTTTATCAACATGACGATTGATCAGTATCTTGTCATGTATCATGTTTTTATGGGTTTTTAATAACATTATTGTCCGATTTATATTACTCTTGTAAAACATTAATTTTGTTTTGTTTCATTATAGTTGTTGATGTAATATAATATGATGTTTTTGTTAGAATTGCACTGAAATTAGTGTATAAACATGCAATAAAATCTATTAGCTGTAATTAATTTGCTAATTTATAATTTATTTGTCACCTAGCATCTGTAAACGCATCCACATTAGAAATATCCTAAGTATTGCTGCTATTAGAATGAATTAACGATTAAATTATCAGCACTGTTTAGTTTTTTGTTTGCAGATGTCGCTATTTCATCATATTTATACACGTTTAATATCAATTATACCATGATAACGTTTAGTACAAATTCCAATAACGTTTCTCCAACACACCAATTGCCAAAATTAAAGTACATACCGTAGCAATTTCCGACTACTCCTATGTCAGCATCCACCTCTTTAATGTTTAGTCCAATTAAGTATGTTATTCATAATTGTGCTCACCTTGACTACCCTAAAAATAATAATATTTGTTATCAATAGTGTTGAATTATAATAGTTGTGTAGTTGATATATTATATACTATGTGCAAGTAGATAATGGGCAACTTCAATTTAGGAATTGGTACATTTAACAGCTTTTTATTTGGCTTACGTTGTGCGTGCTAATTTTCCGTTTCTATTCGATTCCATTATTCATCTATCAATATCTAAAGAGCTTTTGTCTACAAACATTTGGTATGTTCTTTTCCAAATATCAATATTTCAATTTTAACATCAATGTCTTTCTCACTTCTATGTTGATACATCTTTGTCGGTATTTGTTGGAATTGAATAACGTGCCATATAAAGTCAGCGATAAGTCTTCTTATGCGCATGCCTAATTGTTTTCATTCTCTCTCTGCTTATTAGCAATATAATTCAATTTATTTGATTTTGTAGATTTTTCATTAACATCGAAGTAAACAAATATTTTCACGCTCATGAGATAGCTTATGTCCTCACAATATCTGCTTGTTTTCTTTCAGTTGTTTACAAATTTACTTTAGAATAACTATTCAAGCTATGACTTCTGTCAGCACGTATATGTGTATGATAAGGAAACTAGATATATCTATCATTTGGACGAATACATTTTCCAATATCTTCACAACAGTAGATGACAAAAGAATGGGTGCAAACACTGCGCTCAACAAAAGCAACAACAACGGCAGCAAATAATAATAATAATAATAATAATAATAATAATAATAATAATAATAATAATAAATAAATAAACAAATACATGAATAAATACACAATCCATTGAATACATTACAATGTATAAATAATAAATGCATTATGGGGGTTAAATATGTCAGATTTCAACGGAAGAGAGGGGACATGAAAAAAAAACCATTTAAGAGGCACACGTTTGTTAGAAAGCTGAGTACAGGCAAATGACTGCATCGTTTGCTATTGAGGGTTAGAATACGGATTAATTCATAATATTCGTGTGATCTATTATTACCAGCTAAAATCGTAATGTATAGCGACCTTGTATATATATATATAGCATATATATATATATATATATATATATATATATATATATATATATATATATATATATTCTATATATATATATATATATATATATATGTGATGTGTGTGTGTGTGTGTGTGTGTGTGTGTGTGTGTGTGTGTGTGTGTTCACGTATTATCATTGAATTTTGCATTATAAATTTAAGTACTTTTTCTTATGGAATCGAAATAATTCTGCATTGTTATAAGAACACTTACGCAATGTTCACATATACATATCCATAGAATTGGAATATTTTCTTGCAGGTGCAAAAGCCTGCATATGCATAGATATATTTTCTTGCACGTGCAGAAAGCCTGCAAATGCATAGATATAATTTCTCGCATTTGTTTGCATCTGATACCTGAGTCTCTGGTATTTCGACTTGCAAGAAATCTTATGAAGACGCCAACTCATAAATCATATCGTTTTTATTTGAATTATATTCGAAAACACCCTTTGGTTGCTGATACCAGCATGATGCCAGATCTGTGAAAAACCTGTGGTATTAAGTCTCATCTCATTTGTATTTGAGCTGGAATGGACGATTGTTGTCAGAATTTAGTTTCTTTTAGAGAGGTGTATATTTTCATTTGAGTATGTCTACCTAGATGTAAATACATAATGAAACATAATTTGATAATGTATCCCCAGGGCCTCATCAACTCTCAAGCCATTTATAGATAATGCCCTTATTATCGCGCCAGACACGAGGCAAGAATACTTAGCTTTTGCGAGGTAATATAAGACGTCAATAGCGATGAACTTGTGTACAATCTGACATGAAGCTCTTCTTTCTATACATACTAGGACCTATATTTAACTGCGCACTATGGTAAAAATGTGAAATTTCTATCAATTTAGTTTATTATTATATAAATGCCTCTTACTTGATTAAATCTTTTATCCAATCGTATTCATTGCATTGAATTTAATTTGATAGTCACACTTGATCAATGTCAGTTTAAATTTTAATATTAAATATGAAACAAAAAAATAGATGGATGAATTTGAACCCATACAATGCTTTGGAAGGTTGAATTAACTTTGTCTTCAATGGTTCTAATTGACTATCAATCAATTGTGTAATCATTGATTTGTGCATTATATAATATATTATTTTTTATTTCATAAGAAATAATGCAAAACCAAACAATAAAATATAGTCTTTGCATCAATATAATAAATTACTAAATATGTCGGGAATTTAAGGTTTGAGATATACTTCTTTCTCAGTTTATGGTCACAATAGTCGACGTCTGTCTTCCAGAGACGTACTGTAACTTAGCCTTCTAGTTACATTAAATAGTCAGGTATTTAATCCATGCATTGTAGTTTCCGGACTCCGTTTTGTATATGCTTTACCTGCTTTACTCGGTGATGACTAGTACTGATAATTCAAGGAAATGCAGCATATGAGTTAATCGAATTGCCTTCACGCGACAAATTTCCAAAACGGCCACAAAAATAAACAAGGCTAAATGGTCATAATGCTCACCCACGCCATTGCCCACACCCAATACGCACATCTAAAAGAGAGCAAGGCTTTTCAATTAGAAGGTTTAGTTCCAAAGCTACATGCACAGAAGTACCGCTCCGGTGGCCTAATGGTTAGAGCGTCCGCCTCGGATGTGGGAGGTCGTGGGTTCGATCCCCGGCCGAGTCATACCAAAGAGCTTCAAAAATGGTACTAACAGCTGCCTCGCTTGGCGCTCAGCATTAAGAGGTTAGTGTTAGGACTGGTCGGCCTGGTGTCAGGATAATGTGACTGGGTGGGACATCATGCTACATGTCTGCGGCATGATTCCCCAGTGCTAGACATTACTATAAACTACCTCACTGCAGATATCGAAGCGATATGACTGAAAAATTGTTAAAGTTACGTTAAAACTCCAAATCACACACACACACACACACACACACACACACATATGCACAGAATATGGTAAATAATAATAGTGGTTTTTCTGGCGTCCCTTCAGTTTTTAGATTTGGTACGATATAGCACGATTTGCGTAATCACATCAATAAATCATCGGGATATGTAAAAGAAACGTTCTTCAAAACAAAAATACAATAATATTACATGTAATCCTAATGGGAGATCAACGAAGACAGTATTGAAAATATTGCATGAAAATATTTTTATTATTTAATACAACCTTGTCCATTGTTTAAATCCTTATTAGGGAAACTAAACAAAATGTATCACGCTGTTTTTAACAGAGAAATGTGCAGGAGCACAGTTCTGCAATGTAAGTCATCTAGACATGTTATAATCGTCTCGTCTCTAAATAAAGAGTTTACAATATCATTTATTGTTTTATAATAAAACAAAAAGAAATATAGTTGATTAAAATTGCCAATGACATCAATTATGCATGTATAAAGGAAATGAAAGTATATATAAACTTAAGACCTGTGATCAAAAAGAGCTCGGATTAGTTTCCTTCACTAGAAAAGATACGACTTCCTTTCTCTTCTTGTTCCGTCTATTTGTTGATTTTTGGTCTACAAGATTATTGATGTCATGGTTTCATGCTTCTTTCAATTAATTTTATACTCTCTGACGGTGGTCGAGAAATTTAAAGCGACTGGGAGTGGTGTCTTGATCACCCTTAGTAGTGAACGTTAATGACATAAGGGAATTTAACTACTAGACGAATTGAAGACCTTGTCTAAATGATGAATATAGAGTGGCCTCAAACTTCTTGCTCCGTTCATTCTGTTCTGTTTCATCTATTAGGTAAGTGAAGCCAAGTCTTTGGAATTCTTAGATTTATTATCAACTACATGAATTCCTACATCTATGTCTTTTATTTCATTTTAATACTTTACGCAACTTGTTTCATTTTATATTGATAGTAATCGTATTGTCCAACTGGATTTACGTCAGTGCTAATTCTAAGATCAAAGACGTCCCAGCTACTGGCTAAATCAAGTCAATACACAAATTGCACTGAAAAGATTCAGCCAATGCATACTTATATTTATCTTTGTTATCTGAATTTTCATGGATTCATTTCTACCTCTTACTTAGTTAAGCTTATTACTGTTCAATTCAAATCACATAATGTTATACCACCAAGCAGATAGTATTTTTGGTTAACCACTTATGTTGTCACGTGAACTGATGCGATGCATTTCTTCGAAAGATCGACTGAATATAAATTTCAATTTCTACAGAAATAAGTACAGTGCCAGATGTAGATGTGTTCATTTGTTCTGTCTGTTTTTGTTTCCTTTTTAACTCGTAGCATTTTTCTTTAACAATTGTAATTTCTGGTGTAAGTTACCAAGATAAAGGACTTCCGTGTAAGATTCTCCAAAATTCTTTCCAACTTCGATTTGTTCTCCTTTCAAAACAAGTAGTTTATACATTTCTCGTTCTTGTATCGATGTATTGTCTTTTGTGTGTTTCACGTTTGATATCTTTGCACTGGTTGTACCCGTTGACTTTTAGCAAAACACATTGTTAATTACAAAGGACCAAAACTAATATTCATATGACAAATTTCTGCGTCCACCACATGTAAAGAGGCTTCGTCGTTAGAACACACATACACATACACAAGCACCCATATACACAAAAAGCGAATCACATGTAAAAAAGATATTTCGTTAGAATACACACATACATTCTCTACCGGAGGTCACACGAGTTTGGCTCGACTTTGAATCTTTTTAAACAATGCTTCCATTAGACATAGTTGTGTAAACCATTTGAAATTTTAACGCTTCTGTGCTTATTGTTTGTCTTACCTCTGTCTCTGTTTGGTCATTGACTTTGAAAAAGAATATAAAAGGTCATCGCCACCGAACATTTCAAATTAAAACAAAATAAGTAATTTTCAAATAATTCACGAAAAGATAAAATAAAACAAGTTTGCTTGTAATGATGAAGTATAAATGCTCAAACAATAAGATCAATACTGAAAACAAACAATCGATGAACAATGTCAATTGAAACAAACGAAATCCATACGAAACGCGCAAAGACCAAATGAAATAAGGGTATTGTAAATAATATAATAATTCAAATTCAAATGAAACAAAGGAGGTATAAACGAAACATGCAAATGTCAAACAAACCAAAGACAATATGAATTAAGCAAGAACACGCCAAATAAAACAACGGTATCTAAAATAATCAGATCAATACCCAAATAAAACAACGGTATCTAAAATAATCAGATCAATACCCAAATAAAACAACGGTATCTAAAATAATCAGATCAATACCCAAATAAAACAACGGTATCTAAAATAATCAGATCAATACCCAAATAAAACAACGGTATCTAAAATAATCAGATCAATACCCAAATAAAACAACGGTATCTAAAATAATCAGATCAATACCCAAATAAAACAACGGTATCTAAAATAATCAGATCAATACCCAAATAAAACAACGGTATCTAAAATAATCAGATCAATACCCAAATAAAACAACGGTATCTAAAATAATCAGATCAATACCCAAATAAAACAAAACAAGGTGCAACAGAAGAGGTAAATGTCCAAGGAAGCAAACAAAATAGACATGAAACAAATAAATAACAACCAAAATAGCTGTAGCTTAAATAATACCGATTCACAGTTATAACAATCGAGGCACAACGTAACAGGTAAATGCCAAAGGAACAAACAAAACACGAACGAAACAAGCAAACGCCAAAATATTTAAACATTATTTGAAACAATAAGATCAATACTCATGTAAAAAGCACACAAATGTGAAACAAACATAACACGAAAAAGTCAAATAAAATTAATGGTGTTTATATGAAACAAACATACATCAAGCATGTTAACCTAAATTTAAACGAAACAAAGGTACAGCAAAAAATGTAACGAAACACACACATATACAACGAACATTTGATACATGAAAACAGAGGGCGCTCCAGCATAGGAAGGGGAGAAAGGGAGATTAAATGTATTGAGCCATGAGTACAAAACAGTTGAACATAGCGCATCAGGTGAAACAAAATAATATAACTAACGCTGTAAGTTGCCAAATCATGCAGATGATTTTTGCCACGCGCCATACAAAAGCTATACAGATGAATTGAGGCCGCCTCCTCCCACTCGTATGACCCCAGTTCATTTGAAATCATCAAGATTGCCCCTCGATATGAGTAGGGCATCATCATCGAACTCTGACAGTTATTTTGAAGAGTGTTCAAAGTAAGTATACTTGTTTGGTTGTGAAATGTTTATTTTCCATTTCTGTTCAGTTTGGTTAATTAATCAGAACATCATAAAACAAGCGACGAGTGTTTAGAGGGACTTGAAAGTATGTTAGGTGTGGCTATATTAATTCCTAAACTGAGAGAGAGAGAGAGAGAGAGAGAGAGAGAGAGAGAGAGACTTGTATGAACTGGACTATAAATGTATTCTGGTCTTGCACCACATCTTGATCAAATAGATGATTTTTACAGCACAAAATACAATCTTGTTGTGTTGTTGATCATATAAACCTCTGACTCGATGACACTTTTATACAAAGGTTTCCATCTGCATTTATTTTTGTGCTTGAGTATGTTCAAGATTTTTTTCTCTGAGACTCAATGAATATCTCGACTGATGATAAACTTCACCCCCTTTTCAAACAGGTTACAGGGTTCTGCGAATTAAAACATTTTTCTTCATTAGTATTGTAACCAGATACCTCGGTGAATGTATAAATTATACTTTGGGGATGGGCGAGGTATCGAAAGATAGAAAGAAGATTTCATTTTCTTGTCTCAGAGCGAATGTAGAGATATTGTCAATATATATATTTATTTAGCAACCATAACCGGTAATTTCTTATAGTCTTAATGTGTATGAAGTTTCGAATTTCCGGATAATTTTTGTGTGTGTACAGTTCAACGATTCATGTATTACAGAACTGATACATATTGAAACATAAATCAAGCACTTTTACTATGATGTCTAGTTAATTATAATAATACAATACAGTGGTAGTATACACTTATATTGGATGAAGAAGAACTAACCCACAAGTAGTTTTCATGTACATTTGATTAGGTTCTGTCTCTATCCCTCTATAGTTCAAATAGCGTATCCTTTGTACAGCTATACAAACTTTAGTTAAAATACAAACACAATAGTGCAATTATAAACGATGAAACAGAACTCAGCTTTATTGCTAAGGTCTAACAATAAACGTAATTGAATACTTATATACAGATTATTAATAGCGTAGGCATAGCGGATAGATAACGAGAGATAACTGTTATCAAAACTTGGGTCGTTCACGACAAAATGAGATGAATAACTATTCAAGGTTTACAAAGAAACATAACGATATCAGTTATATACATTTATTTCATCTAATTTCCAAGAGAACATTTGTGTTATTTACGAATTCACTAAATTTAAATTTTATTAACATTTTTGAGATACTTCATACTCATAATTTCTTTTCTTACTTTAGCAGTTAGTTTGACATTGCAAAAGATAGCTATACATATTAAGGCACACAAATGACATTTCCTTTCAGATATATCTTCAATTTGCCACCTTCCTTTTCAACTGTGAGCCTATCACTTTCTTAACATTATTCAATGCTTATGTAGAATACATGCTAAAACTGGCTCAAAATGAAAAGAACATTAAAATGTCATAAAATATAAGTTTTATTTTAAGAGCCATTAGAAACACTAGACTACCAATTTGTATACATCTGTCCTTAGTCAATCGGTAGAGGGGAATGCCTAGGATCTTTCAGCCAATCGGTAGAGGGGAATGCCTGAGATCTTTCGCCAATCAATAAATGGGAATGCCTGAGGTAACCATAATTATTCATTTCTAAATCACACAATCTGTCTAATAAACGAAAGTCGTTCAAAACTGCATATACCAGCAGCAGCATACTGTGACATAATATCATATAATACTTCTGAAATTATGTAATGTTACATAATGGACTTGTCTCTAAAATTGCAACCCTAACATCCATATAACAATAACGGCTAAAACGTATTGTGAAAAACTTTCTGTTTTAAATCCAATGATGCAGGCAAATTTCTTATTCTTTTATGAGGACAAACTATGCTTTGCTCAGTTTGCTCAGTGATTCACTTTTGTAGCTAATAACCGGTATCATTGTAATGACCCTAATTATACAGAGTAATAAACATTTTTCAAGTGATGTATTTCGACATGAAACGGAAACGGTTAGACTCCTAGATTTCAAATATTGGGATATTTATTTTCTTATTTTTTTTTCTTCAAAATACAACTTTAATCTCCTTTAGCTGTAGTATATTTAGAATTGATTCAATGTGTTTTGAAGACATTTTTCGTTATCTGCAAGGATGACATTATCTTCAACTTCTAAGGCACAATAATTGCATCTGATCTTGTCTTGACATTAGATCCCTGTGGGTCAGTGGTTCCTCCCAGGATTTATATCCATGTTCCTCTTCCTGGAGATATATTGATATCTATGTATAACCTATCATAATCTGAGTAATGGCATTAAACATGAAACAGCAAACAGACAACAAAATATTGTATTACCTATTAGTAAACGCTTTTATCGTCCTGTCTGGTGGGCAAGAAATAATATTGGATTTCACATATCCAGTCTACTTAACTAACATACTGATTATATTGGATGCATGTCATTAATTTAATTGTTTAATTTCAATTTATGGTCAACTCTCCTCCGCTCACGTTGGAATCTCTGTGTCGGGAAAGGAGAGCAAAACTTGTAAATTCAAATTACTGAAAGTGGTATGACAACAAACGTATTGAGCCATACATAAATTTTTCCATCTTACTGATCTACAAATGTAAGTTTAAATATTATTAAACTTTTCAAAATGTTCCTCAGATGTTACATGTGCCTGATTGTCAGATATAATTAGATAAACAGTAGTATTGCGTTGTATTATGTAACGCTTAAGAAGAAATTACAAAGCAGTGTTTCTCCAAGGTCATTTTACCGTCATAATTCCAATACACTTTCAATTCAGCCCAGGATGATTTTGAACCCGCAGGTGCCCCATGCACCACTGCCGACATGATTTTGTTTAGCCTTGTCTTTTAAATATATTCTGTTAATTGAATATTATATCAAAATAGTCGAAGCCTTATGACTCGAGGGTCACTTTTGTACTTCTTTTTGTGCATATAATTAAGAAAATCTTTCAAAATTTTATCACTCGCTTGACCGTTAAATTTGTTTCCTGGCTTGGATTGAAGCTTGTTGACATAACGAGTGAGAATCAAACACGTGTAACCTAGACAGACGGGAATCAAGCCTAAGTGGACGAATCCAGGCCTATCACTAATAAACTTAATGAACTTATGCAGTATTAAATACTTAAACATTTGAAACAAGGACCGTCTCTTTGGAAACTTTGTAGGGTTAAATTAAAAAATTTATATTCTAGTCTCAGAAATTTGAACTTAGTTTTGGGCTTCTCTCATTTATCCTGTCATAAGTGCAGTATGTCTCCCATGATAAGCTATGTTCAAATGTTGGCTTATTACACGTGATCTCTCCTTCCAATCCTGAGACGATCTGTCTTCGTTTCATGAAGTTGATCATTTGTCAAATGCGTTTTCTTCACTTGTCAGTAGTTTTTGCTCATGTGTGTTGTATACATGTGTGTTTCGTTACACTTTATGTAGGATCTTTGTTTCATTTCAACTTATCTGAAACAGCATGATCTTTATTTTTGTTTGGCGTTTGCTTGTTACACTCGTATTATGTCTGTTTCATTCGTATTGTGTCTGTTTCTTTTGTAATTTTGTCTTTCTCGTTTGTTCCTAGTTACTTTAGTTGATTATTTATCTTACCGTGTTAGCGTTAATGCATTTATTTTACAAGCACACTTGTTTTATTTCGAACCTTCTTGGCAGATTTGAAAGTTACTTCTCTTCTATTACTTTAATATTTTCGCAGCAATAGCTTTCAAGAAAGGTCTCAAGGGGAGTCGAAAACACTTAGGTTAATTAAAATTTTGCTTATACATAAAAGCACCATCTATCAAATAACTGCTTTTTCTGTAACAGCAAGTGTCGTACATTTTTCTAAAGTTCCAGCTTCCTTAACTCTAATTACATCTTTTTTAGCTGTACTTCCATTTTCAAAATATCCAACCACTCCTGAGTAAAATTCAAAAAACATTCTCTACTTTTCATGATATTGTGAAAAAGCCTGTCGATTTCACAAAAGATCTCAAACAAAATGTGAAATAATACTTGGAATTTAAAAAATTCTGAAAACTAGGGGAATTTAAATTTCATAAAACAATTTTCTGAAATATTTTAGCTAAAATTCATATATCCCAAGGACGAGGTCCCAATCTCCTTTGTTACTTGTCTAGGCTCGTACAAAGGTAACAAAGAAAAGAGTGAAGCCAACAAGCTTTGTAGAATTAAACAAAATAATTTATTTCCATAGAAAACAAGGTAAAAATATGAAAAAGATCCTACGGTTTATGAAACTAATCCAAAATTAATCCTAGAACAAATAAATATAAGTCATATCACTAAAAAGGTCTAAGTGAATCAGAGCTCGAATCCCGATGAAGTTCCAAGATGGAAGGCGATGACGTCTTCTATAACCTGTTTTGTGTTGTCGTGTCAACAGTTCCTTGTTGAATCACCAAGAATAATATTCCGGCATCAGAATTCCGAATAATTTCCAATAAATGTCTTTGTCCAAGAATTCTGATGAGCACGGGATAAAGTTTCCAGGGAAAATAAATTATTAATTCCGAAAAATAGAAAAATGCAAATCAAACTGGCAACAACAAAAATAAATACCTTTGAGCCCGAAGGAATGAATTACGACTGACTAAAATCACTATGAAACGTCAGTCTTCACTCTAACTGAAACGTTGAATGAACCACCTGATAGGGTCACGTGATCACTTTCTTTCTTACTAAAATTATATGCCAGCTGTCACGTCCGCCACGGAGGAATTCGATTTTACTGAACGAATCTTACTATGAGATTCAATAATAATTTTTTTTTTAAAAGTTGTTTACAATAGAGGTGAAACTGGCTCCGAAATCAAGGTCACCAAAAGATACAAAGTTTCAAACTACTGTGTATTTATCAGGTTTAACAGAACCGAACTGAATTTTCTGGGAAAATGTCAAAACCAGTGAATAAAGCTATCATTAAAATAACATGTAAGGAAATAAAAATAAAATAAAAAAGAAATTTAAAACTAACACACAAGTAATTAAATTACATATGCGTAAGAATATATATATATATATATATATATATATATATATATATATATATATATATATATATATATA
>JAECUM010024078.1:0-14350 GCA_016617855.1 Megalonaias nervosa
TTTTTTTTTTTGGGGGGGGAAGGAGTTGCTCATTAATGCCCCGTTTTGCAAAGTGGGGGCTCAGAAAAAATGTTGTTTTAGCTAAGTGGTCTTGACTCATTAAACTATCCAAAGGCTAATCCGAGGCTTGGGCGGGGGGGGGGGGGGACCCCAAAAAATGGCTACCGACAAAATTATCTGACCTAGAAAACAAATAGCAAAAGGAAGTGCCCGCGACCAGGTTGAATGACGTTGGATATCTGTTAAATCTTGCGTAATTGTTAGATTTTTCTTTTTCCATTGCAATTGTTGGATCGCTAAGTGCGAACTTTTAGAGATTCAGAGAATTTTTCCTTTTCCATTTTTTTTCCATTGCAATTGTTGGATCGCTAAGTGCAAAAGAGGGTTTTGGGTTTGTTAATTTGTAATGAAGCACGCACACCCCCAAGTGGACCCCACGTGCTTTAGAATTAACACCTTTCTTGGGTTCGGGAGAGTTGCATCTGGCTTAGTTTATTTTTATAAGTTTACACTTACCCATTTAACGATATTTCGTCTTTTTTCATTGCATTGCGGGTACCCCCCCCCCTCACTATAATAGCATCTGTCGCAGACGCTGACAATATATCTATCGCGTTTTTAGTTTTTCGGACTCGAACCCATGAAGACGTTTTCACTGGTCCAATCGAAAGTTTGTCTGTACGCTTTGACCATTTCGGCCACTGTCTCAGTTAAGAATATACGATAAAATAATTTATATGAGCATACGCGCTTATTGAACAGACAGACAGACATTAAACGTGCACATGTATTTAGCAATGTTCCCTCTAATATTTTTCCTGTGTGCGCGGAACTGGCGGTTGTTTGAGTAGCCTCATTTCCGTGTGAGCAAAACATTTTCAGAAACATTTGTGATTGTAAAATGTAACTACTGACTACATATACGTTTGTAATAATGTATATTTATTAAAGAAGATGTATGGCTTAGAAATCACGTATAGATTTCATACTTTATCGCAATTAAAATGTTATGCTACGATTACGAATGCACAACTAAACTAAACTAGACCTACATGTAGTTCTTATTCTAGCATCAAAATAATGCTGAATGCTAAAGTTTCTGCCGCCTATCCTTCTGCGACGACCATAGTTGATAAACTCTGTCGAGATTGACTTCTAATCCAGAGCCTTGATAAGACTTTATCCTCATCATCATGTCCAAGTGGTCAGTTTCCAGACGGTTCCGAGATTTGGTCTTGATGACATTCATAAGGCTAAAACCGCGTTCACAGTCTGCACTTGATGCCTGGAACGTTGCACACACATCCAGTAGACGAGACAACATGATAAATTGTTCATCGTTGAGTGCAAACCGGACTACGTCGTCGAATGTCTTCATTAACCCGGACTTGAATTTTTCAGAAATTTTGAATGTGAAATCACAATACTGACGCACAAGTTTTTCGCACGTTTCATTTGTATCTTTGAAGAAATGACGGTATCTGCCAAACAACTCTACAATTTCTTTTTCTCCACTGTCAAGATCAGCGTTGTTTGACAGAGCAATTGTTTCGAACAACTTCCACTCCATTAGTTCATTTTCTGGAAAGCTGTTGTCCATACGTAAACACACACGTTCAACAAATCGTAGAATGGCAGCCATATTAATATTTTCGTCGCTGTCTATAAATGCGCGAACTTCATCATTCCAGTGCACGGTGTCTCCTAAGTACTGTACGCGTATATTCTGGCTTTAACGAACTGAAAAGCTTCAATTATTAGGTTACTCCGCTGCAACAACCTGTTCAGCTCGGCTAATTCACCAACCACGTCATCGAAAACTATTAGTGCAACACAAATCTGTGGGTTTGTCAACTTCTTGAAGCAGCATTTGCAGACTGGATCGTTGTTTTCTTCAAACTGCTCTTTACAGTAGTCAATCAAAACTGAAATGTTTCTTGTAAATGCTCTCAGTGCGAAATGTCTAGAAAACCAATGTACTTCATTCAGCGGTCTAAATGAAACTGATTCACAGTCCAGAACTGCCTCCAACTCTTCAAATGCCGCTTTTTTAACAGATGACCTACTAAACAGCGTGTACACGCTTCGGAGCAATGTCTCAATGTCCTGCATTATTGAAATGTTCTTGCAAGCGTCGTCATTTCCAGGGTCTTCTCGATGAGCAACACAATGCTGTTGCAGCAGATGGGGAACATCTTTGCGAAGTAGTGCAGCTACACCGTTGTCCTTACCCAGCATAACTGACGTAAACATGACCATCTTCTGCATGTCTAGTTTGTTGTTTGCATAAAAGTTTTTAATAGCCTCAACAATTGATCTGCTGTCGCATGCGCTCAACTTCAAAATTCCGGCAAACACTGTCTTATAATTCACGTCATTAACTGGACGGAATTTAGTGTACAAAATCAACATTTTGGTGACTGAAATATCAGTACTTTCATGAGCGATAAGAGTATTATAACTGGCATTACGTAGATCACTTATGATTTCTTGTTGGACAACCTCGTTGATACACTCAACAAATTCGAAGGAGTAATTTTTACTGCGCCAACTCTCCGGAATTGAAATGTACTTAGCCATATGGTCATATATATCTTGTACCGATAACATCGAATCATTCATAGAGATGGCTAGCAATTCGTTATCGATCAAAATTTTTACCTCATTGATGTCAGCAATCTTCCGCTTAGAAAACTCTTTTCATTTTTCTCGATCTTCCGCGCTTTCAGTTAGTAGTCTGTGCAGGCCTCCGGATTTTTGGCACCGTAGTTTAGACGCCGAATCCAAATGAGTTTTCTGAGTAAGGTGGAGCTTCAAGTAATCAATATTCCAATCATCCCAGCGTTTGCCGCTACTGAAATCGCCGACAGCACGAGCTTGCTGGCACAACTGACAAACGACATTGTCAGTGCTGTCAAGATAAATGAAGATATCGCCCAGTTTCGTTCATCTGTTTTCTGCTGACGTTGGAAGTTCTGTCTCTACCAGCTCACTAAACCATTCGGTTTTAAAATTAAAACTACACTTTTTCTTTGCAAAACTGTCTAACATAGTCTCGTTCGCTTTACGTTTCGACATCGGTTACAAATTTTAACTACACAGAAATATTATGCTGTATTAAACCGGTTTAAACTTCCAAAGTGGAATCCGACAGGGATAATCTGATTGACACAAAGGCCTATAGGCTACGGCGTCACCTGTTGGAAGCTAGCTAGCCGACGCAGCCGCCTAGCGGCAAGGCAGCTCACCAGCATCCCCTCTCAATAGACTGGCGCACCAAGCTGGTCTGCTGGGTACGCTCAGCTGTGGGCGCACACATTCGTAGATCTTGACCTTCCGTTGGCGCAAAGATAAGTAAGTAGGTTAATAATTCAAAGGCCTACCTTAAGTTAAACAAAACTTTAGCTCATATGTATTTGCTACCAAAACTTGTGCGCGGAATTTTGAAACTGCTGCGCGGCATTTTCTAATGAGCTGCGTGGCCACGCACCTTAGAGGGAACATTTGTATTTAGATACTATAATTTATTTATCAAGTATTTATATTTAATGTAACAGGTATATTTCTCTAACGAGTGTACAATAATCGATTTTTGGCTGTGTAAATCCCAGCGAGGTATAGCGCATAGATATTTAGTTCATTCAACCACGTGACCGTGTTGTGAGAAACCCTGCGTGTTATTATTAGCGGATAGGTAATTTTAACGCAAACACTTGACCAGGGCAATGTCTAAACTGTGAGTCTAAATGAGATCAGGCAATTCGCTGTTGCTGAAAAATACGTTACGTTACTGTAATACAGTAAAACCTTGTATATCTGCTCACTTAATGATCTGTAATTAAATCGTTGATGTAATAATAATTATAATGAATGATTCTGAGCTTACCATGGAATCTCATACAGCTAAATTAGCTCGACAACGGCTAGATGCAATTAAGAAGTATCTTTCAGTCCGTGAACAACGCCAGGAAGCTCATGTGGAAGTTGCAGAGGGTACAGAGCAGCTATTTAAACTAATTGTGGAACCAATCAAAAATATTGTTACAGTGACTAAGACAACACAAAAAACTCTTGAGACATTACCAGCTGATATTGCTGGCCTTCTTCAACCACCTCCACCACCAGTTCAGCCCCCACCCGAAGTTCAACTACCACCACCAATGGGTAGAACTAATATAATAGATAAATTTACTGAAGAGGGCATTGCCGCTCTCAGGAATAAAGATCAAATACTTGACATCGCCGCGTTTCGATATAAACGTAAAAACAATATGTAAAACCCGAATATGTTAGCACTCTAAAAGCCACCGATTGCGTTAATTATGTACTTCGCGTTGCTTTTAATATTCAGCAAATCAGATCTAATGATGATAAAAGAAAATTAAAAATCTTTAGCCGAGCAGTAGAGGAATATATTGCAAATGAAGAAAAAAAAACCCTGTAGGAATGATGCGTCAACTTGAAAAAGAAGAAAGGAGAATGTCAGGTATACAAACTAGATCTGAAGGGGGGGGGGGGGACAAAAAGCCTCGTAAAGGAGCCCCGGCAGCACTCTCCGGAATTACAACCAAAACCAGAACCAGAACCAGAACCACCTGAAGGAGCAAGAGGAAGGGGCCTTACTACTAGCGATCGACGTCGTAAAAACAAGATGGTAATATAATCGCTGAATCGCCGGTGATTCAAGATAAACTTTGTCGTAATAACATCCTCGCTGATGTTGATTGACTAGAAATTCTGATTGGTAGAAGACGAGCAGGCAACAATTCCCAAAAAATCTTCAATGAAGCATCTGCTATTTGTCAGCGTTTATTTACCGGTGGTGTCATAGACAGCAGAGTCTGTCGGGCGCTGATTCATGAAATTACCCACGATTACTACAGTGAGTGATCAATTAGATCAGCGATAACAAAATAGCATGATTATTCACAATGCCCAACATGGACCTGAGAACGTCAGGGTGATAAATTCACGATTACCTGTTTATAAAATGATCTACGATGATGGACTCAGCGATGTTATTCAGGGTTTATTTAGAAAGATAGCCCCAAAAGCTATCCTGATTGCAAAACAATTAGGTATGAAAGCCATCGAAGTTGTTCGTGATAAGGGTATTGGCACTATTGGTGATGGTACTGTTAAATCATTCTCAGTGATCAAAGACAGACTCGCGCGATTAGTACGACGAAAACCACAGCCAGTAATACTGACCAGCACCGAAGTGATACCAGCAAGTGTCAGAAAAATAATGAATCAAGCTGCAAATGAGTGGTTAAAAGAATTAGCTGGATTGCCATCACCGACAAAACAAGTAGCCGCTGCGAGAGAAAAAAATATAACAGCAGTTCTAATAGTGGGAAGTGGTCTGGCTTGTCGGTCGTTTTAGCCAATGACGAATATCAATAAAAATGTTCAAGCGTGTATCTGATCCACCACTTGACATGGACGCACCAGTCCTTAAATATGAATCAGTGCGTGATTATCAGTATTATTCTTATGATGAACGTGTACCTGACGCACGTAGACGAATCGAAGTACAAGTTCAGGATACAAGCAGATACTTCTTTCCCGCCGCGGCATTTACTGATATCGAAGGAAAACTTCTGAATGCAGGTGATACAGCATACGTAATTTTAGATCGAGTTGGTTTTGTTAACAATGGTGTTATGGCGTTGTTTAACAGTTCCACATACATCATTGACGGAATAAAAACATTGAATCATGTCTCGAAAACGTTGACATCGTCGCCACGACGATACTCGGTATCGCAAGATATTCCGATGATTGTTCAAGGTCCGCTGCAACTGAAGTCGCATCGATGAATGAAGATTTTAACTTAGGATTCAGGCCACGAGGATCAATGTTAAATGATGAAGAAGAATTTTCTTGTGTAATTCCGCTGTCACATATCTTTGGATTCTGCAGACATGTTAGAAAAGTTATCTTTGGTGCTAAACACACAGTTGTACTAGTTCGAAAACCTATCGACAATGATGCAATCTGGTGACTCGATGTAGTTGATGCTGCTAGAGAGAGACTGACAACACTGTCATTGTGGATGCCAACGATGACGCCATCACTCGTTGAAGAACAACGACTACTCTCTTTCATGGTCAACTGCGGCAAGTCCACGCTGCCATGGTTGACTATGACCACAGACGTTATTGGGTTATTCACATGGCAGATTGCATTACGGCAGGGAGTCTCGGCGCCACGACATATATTTATAGTGTTTCAGGGAAACGCCAGAGTAGATTCACAAGAGCAAAAACCCAATGGTGTTTAATACACTCGGGGTTAGTGAGGTTTCTCTGAGAATAAACGGACATCAAGAGCCATCCGAAGAAGTGTTATTGAATTTTGAAAACAATCATGTTGCAAGTCATCGTTTGATTCTGATTCCCTCAAATTAGCAATGCTATTTCCGCTGATGTCATTTATGGGACGTGATCAGAATGTTGATTCTGGTTTGCAGATATCTCCGCGTGATTTCTCAACGCTGTATCGGATCTATTATTTCTCACTGGTACACTTGGATTTGTTTAGACAATCTGTCGTCGACATACACTTCCAAGGTCGTGTAGCACGATGACCAGCTGGTGGTTACTGGGCAATCGCTGTTATAGTGTCATATAAAACAATGTTGATCGAAGGCGTTGGTGGACAAATGAGAGTCATTGATGCGCCCGTAGAAGACATGTAAGTGTTCTAAAATTAGATTGTTTATAATGTTATAATGTCATATCATCACGTCAATGTTACTCTGACACCTGGTCAGATTACAAAACTGCAATCCGCATCGAAGAAGAATTCTGGAGCCAAAAAACTCTGAAATCAGCGGTGTTGCAGGGCCCAAATAAATTATCGCTGACTGAACGTCAACTCAAACACTACAATGACGCCGAGAAATCAAAAACTGGCGTTCGACTTGATCTTTCTGCGAATGCGATCAGCGACACAACAAAACCCGGTGGTATATTTCCTTTTCTAGCTGAGTTACCAGCGCTAATTTCATCAGTAGCTCCAGCTGCTACAAAAGCAGTTACACTTGGTGCTGTTGGAACAGCTGCTGGGATGGCACTGAAGAAAGTAACAGGACACGGAGTGTCCCGACACAGCATAAATACCTAAAAAAAAAACAAAAAAAAAAAAACAAGGACGGGCTCTAAGATTAGCAGGAACGTGGTATGGTCAAGGTCTGAGACTGCCGGGGACGTTTCGTTAAAGCTTCCCATGTCCAAGTTTGATTTACTTGATGTTGCTCGGCGATTAAACTTAAAAAACTTCAGAGGTATTTTCATGCGTGATCAATTATTGGAAGAAAACAAGCCATGTTGAAACCGGTATCATTAATCTCGATGGACCTTCTGGTCAAAGTACTCATTGGGTTGCATACTCGGTTGATCCACTTGGAGTTGTTTATTTTGATTCGTATTGATTGGCGCCACCAAAAGAATTTTTACGGTATAGTAACTTAGCCGGTGACATACCATCTAGTATTCCACATTACCAACACAGACAATAACGGATCCCCAATATGTGGTCTAGAAGTACTTGCTGTACTTAACGCCGTGTCAAGGTCATCAGCTCCGCCTCATAAAGTTCTGCATGAGTATACCACCAGACGGCATCGTTTTAAACAGGTTGATAGTTTATAACGGTAGATATTTACGGAAGATCTGCTAAAGGCAAGGCCCAGGGTGACATTGATTTATCCAAATATGCAACACGAGATGAACTTGCTGGTCTTTTGCGTCTCGCCGATGTTGACAAAAATGAGGTCGTTGTTTTTCAGGATCAGCAAGGACGGTTAAAGACGAGCAATATCCCGTTTACGTATTATTATTCTGCGAGTTCTAGGCGCGACCGAAGATAACTTAGTGGTGTTCACTAAAACAGGTAAAATTAAAATCTCGGAGGAATCAATTCTAACAATCATGGGAGAGATTACTGGACGTATTAGAAGAATCGGAAATATAATGTATGGTGATCTCAGCATGAGCAGAAATAAAATTACCAATGTGAGAGAATCAAAAATCAGACGATGACGTGGCAAAAAAGACGTGGACAACAACACCACAATCAGAATTGAGATCAGTAAATATGTTGCTAAAGCCGGTGTTGCAATGACTGGCGATCTCAACATGAGCGGAAATAACATTGCTAATTTGAGAGAACCAGAATCCAACGATGACGCTACAACGAAGACCTCGCTAATGACAAGCATTGATGGAATGACTACGTTCCGATCTGAATATACTAATCATGTAACCGCGTTTGCAAATTTTCGTAGAAGCATAAAAAGAACCATGGATAATTGCTTTAGAAATCCAACGGTTATCAACACCAAGCTCTCTGAAATTCACACACAACTCGTTGATCTAGTCAACGTTAAAACAACAATCGAAATTATTAACAATGAGCTCACAAACATCAACTCAAGAATCAATTCGAAAAACACTGAACTCGATAAAATCAGAAAGATTGCCGATGGTGTAATTCACACGACTCCGCTCATCAACATGGTTTACACAGTTGCGTCTGGATCGGAAAGATGGACACAACAAAAAAAACTCTTTCAGATATACCGGTGAGGTTGCAGGATTGTATAGGCTCTCCGTGTTGGCGCCGCTAAATTTGAGATATATACGACAAATTCAAATGCGATAGACATATTGTCAGCGTCTGTGACAGATGCTATTGTAGTTGGGGGTACCCACAATGCAGTGACAAAAGACGAAATATCGTTAAATGGGTAATTGTAAACTTATAAAAATAAAACTAACCCAGATGCAACTTGCCTGGGCTCTCCCGAACCCAAAAAAGATATTAATTCTAAAGCAGCTGGGGTTTACTTACGGGGAAGTGGGTGTGCTTGATTACAAATTAACAAACCAAAACCCCTCTTTCACACTTAGCGATACAACAATTGCGATGGAGAAAGAAAAAATGGAAAAAGAAAATTCCGCTGAATCTCTAAAAGTTCGCACTTCGTGATCCAACAATTACAATGGAAAAAAAGTCTAACAATTACCCTAGATTTAACAGATATCCAACGCCATTCAACCTGATCGCGGCACTTTGCAATTTTGCTTTTTAGGTCAGATAAATTTGTCGGCCGCCATTTCTTTTTGGTCGCCCTCCCACTCTTATACAAGCCTCGTATTTGCCTTTGGATGAAACAACCTTTTTTAGCCCCCACTTCGTAAAACAGGGCACTGATGTGGGTCTCCCCACAAAAATCGGCCGCCATTTTTTTCGGTCTGCCCCCACCCACCCCCTTTTGCTGTTTAAAAAGGTTTATTAAATGCATATGGGGTGAATAATGTAAAAATATTCCAAATTTATTGTATTAAATTAAAATAATTTTAAATATTGTACATCAAATTTCTATCATAAAAAGCATAAAGAATCTTCATGATGGTGCAAAACTTACTAAGTGGACGTAAGATCAATGACCACTATTTGCTATTCCATGTTGATATGGTTAAACTTTATAAAATTGGATTACCTAGCTGAGATGAAGCGACCACCTTGTTGCGGACACTGTCATGTATTATTGCTTCATCCATTGAGGTGATCATTTTCTTTAATGGGATAAATGTCATGTTATAAGGTGCCAGTGGGGTAAACGAATTGATTTCTTTCAATATTAATAAGGTGTTACTTGGTAAACTTATTGATTTGTTTATATTTATCCATGTATGGATTCTTTTCAATTTTATTTGCTAGGGATTACACTTACATTGTAGTCTTCTGCAAAAGATGTTTGTTACACATTCAATGGCACCTGTAAACTTTCTTAAGTTGCTGAGGTCATATAAAATCGTTATGTGTAAATACTGACAACTGGTCTATATTCTCGTCTCTGTTGCTAGTTTTGTTGATCCCACGTTTCTAGGAAGAAAGATATAACAACCACTTTTCCCTAAACGTCGGCTGCAATAGCATATTAAGGTTTTGGTAACAGATTTCCTTTCATTTGCATATATTTCAAAAATTCCTATTCCCATCGTTTGAGGCATGAACTATGTTGAAGCTATGACAAATTCGCAGAACAAGATGCTCGCTTGCCCTTTTTACCTTGGCGTGAGAGTAACAGTTATCAAATATCTGCGTTAAACTTTTAGTATAGTTTTGATTTGATTTTATTTCCCATAACCCTTCGTGGATTTTGTTTACACTTGCGAGAAGTCAAATAATTGAATGGAAATGAATCATGAAACGTATTTTACTCTTTTGAGGTATTTTTTTGTGGATTCTTGAAGGTAATGAAAATGTGTCCACATAATTTACTCAAACCATGAAAACGTATAATCTGATCCAAGATTCTAGTGAAAGCAGTGATTATACCCCACGTATAATCCGTGCCAACCTAAGGAGTTCAGACGGACTCCAAAGGCAATGTTCTGCTTGAGAGTCTTCACCTGTTTATATAATGGTGAGTCCCATGCTAATCTCGTTGCGTTTAAGTCTGCCGCTGATGAAATATAATGTTATAAACGAGTATCTCATTGTTAACCTGATGAATAGAGCGTTCTGATTGAGTAGATGTATCTTTTTATATTGAAGGATGCCAGCAAGATTCTGACTGTGTGGACGGTATTCATTTGTGCCCAGACTCCCGGCCTGTATGGCACTGTGTAATCCGTGATATAAACGGTGTGACCAGCGGCACATGTAACTGTCAGAGAAATTAGGAAGGAGGTATATTCATTTATTTTGCAAACGTAGATCGCATTGCGCGTCTATTGTATATGTTATGTTTGCTTCTCTGTGTATTCGTCCTCCTGAACGTCGTATAGTCTTGTGATCTGTGAATTAGACTACGCCATAAATAAAACTTTCACCGTCAGATACATACTCCGCTGTGGGCGTGTATGGTTAGATCTGCCTTCTGCTTTTGTTATATAGTTCATGGCTTTCTACGTGTATTTGTACCTTTATCTTTACTTCTGTTGTATATGCACCAGTCTGTAAGGCAGTTTATCCCCCAGTATTAGTCAGCAACATCTGAGGCATAAAGAGGAATAACTGAGACATGTCTGTTTTGCATCATAAGTTTCTATTCTTAGTTTTCTTCTTCGTTACTCTCTCTCTCTCTCTCTCTCTCTCTCTCTCTCTCTCTCTCTCTCTCTATATATATATATATATGGGGGGGAGAGGTCGATGGATGGATGCATGAATGAATGAATGGTAGGATGATAGAATAAATGACTAAACGGACTAATATCGAGTTTAAAGACATCAAATATACATGCACGTCTATAATAAATATGTAGGAATGAAATACATTATATAAATATATTCGTATTAGTTTGCTAGATAGGTAACTGTGATGGGTTAGCTATATGTGGAAATATGTAAAAGTCAGGGGATGAAGCCAGATTAAAGATGTAAAAGTCTGGCGGTGAAGCACGTTTTGAAAACCGCTACAAACATGCCTTTTTGATACTTAATCATGAAAAGGAAAGAGAGAAATCGACGCAGGTAAACCGTGTGTATTTCCAATTAGAATAATGGTGGAATTTGTGGATATCGATGGTTTATGGTTTTATTTTATCATTTCTTGGACAATAAAAGTAATTAAATAAATCAATTAATTTCCTAAAACTCGCCAATTATTTTCTGAGTTTAGTGACATAGTAGCCTCAACTATAACTCTCGAGATAATACAAATATGAGTCCTTGATATAACTAACGTTATACTTTCAGGCACACATCGCAAATGCTCAGAAAGACGGATCTTAACCATGAACTTGAAGCATGTTAAAGTTTGGAGTTAAAGGAAATTAAACACCTTGTCCAGCAACCAGTGGTGTATTCTTTTTTTCTTCTTTATTGAGTTCAAGAGAGAGGTGGGGGAGAGGTGCCTGCACTTTCAAGTATATATGTAGAAATATGATTTAAGTGTGATTCGTTTCCAAGATATTTATGGTCGGTAATAAAAGGAGCAGATAATATGAGATTATATCAAGTGTGGAAGGAGTACACAGACAAATATTGAATATGTTTCATTAATATTCAATGTTCCCTGTCCTACAAAATCCCTTTATTAATATTCAATGTTCCCTGTCCTTCAAAAGCCCTATATTAACATTCAGTGTTCCCTGTCCAACAAAATCCCTATATTAACATTCAATGTTCCCTGTCCTACAAAATCCCTATATTAACATTCAATGTTCC
Source organism: Megalonaias nervosa (assembly GCA_016617855.1). Lineage (NCBI taxonomy): Eukaryota > Metazoa > Mollusca > Bivalvia > Unionida > Unionidae > Megalonaias > Megalonaias nervosa. The sequence continues at coordinate 12,187 of JAECUM010024078.1, forward strand.
GTGTCCTATAAAATCCCTACAATGTTTGCTAACACCCATAATTAACAATATATATCTGCAGCTGTCGTCAATCACAGTTTATGGTAATTTCATAAACAAAAAAATGGATCAAGAATGAATATTGATCACACGAATTCCCGTCAGATTGTATAGTGACAAACTTGAAACAGTTTTCTTTCCATCACTTGTTTTGTATTATGTCCTGTTTTAGATTCCATAAATGCGAATTTAATTCCTCAAATCCGCTTAGAGAGAGGTGGAATCAATTGTTCCTTTAATTAGGAAAGCAATTCTAAGAATTGTGTGTGTATAACCAAAATATTGTTTGTGTTAAACGAAAGTAAAAGAACAAAATAACTGGAAATAGCTAAAGACAATGTTCTGTAGAAAAAAAGAGGTTTTCGAACTTTTCCAACAGTCATGTAGCCATTGCTAATTTATTTCTCTTGCAAGATCCTTGTAGCATTCCATTCATGTCCTACAAGATCCTTATAGCATTCCATTCATATCCTACAAGATAGGATAGAAAAGAATAGACTACTGGCGCAGAAGATTTTTTTTGTTTGTTTTTTATTTGCATAAATTTGTGAAGGTCACTATGTCAGCTTTTTGTTTATCTTTGTAAATATTTAAAGACGACCTGTTCAGGTTTATGCATAAATTAGGGTGTAGTGTTTTATCATACATTTTGATGACCACTGACCCAGAGATTTTCTTAATAATTTATGAATGCGACTGGTCCAGCGTTCAATGGTTTGTCATAAAATTTTGAGGACCAATATTTTTTCATATATTTTTTTTGTTATAAACGTTAGTGTGTACAAGTTAATTGTCTTCCTAAAGTCTATCTATCCCGTGATTTACCCTTTTTTAACAATTCCGTTTTGATCTAATTTAGAAAACGCACACAAATTTATAAATTTGGGGTATACCTAATTTGATCCCAAACCCCTGAGTGACCAGGTTCTATAACAATCAAAGATAAAAGGACAGTGCCTACCATAAATTATATGTAAATATGTCGCAAAAATCCTGTCTGAAAATGTGGTAATCATTTTCCTTAGGCAGCAACCAATTTTAGTGTACAAGTTGATAAAGAAACATCAGATTCATTTAATGAGATAAATACATGTATATATTTATGCTCACATGGTCCATCTTACATACAGATCTCTGGATATCCTCAAAGTTTACTCTTTTAGATTTGATAAAATGTTAATACGTTGAAAAGATATCAAGCAATGGGTGATATGAAATTTTGGCAAAATCAACTAAACTGGGTCATATGGTGCGCAACAGCAGTATGCATAATAAATCAGGGAATTGGTTACTAACTTCAGCATACGCGTTTCATGTACTTTCAGATAAAACATGTGCTGTCTGTATGCTTAATACCATTAGCATATAACCACATATTTAATCCAACAAATAACGATTTCTTTTCTCTTTCGAGGTGGGATAGGTAGATTGTTCTTTTAGAAAGTTTTATTTTTGTGGGTGTGGGTAGGATTGACCTAAACAAAGGATGTAATGGAGGCAAAGGATTTTATGGACGATGACATATGTCAATGCTATGAAGATGATGGCGATGATTAACATATAGCAGCTTAAACATTTTTAATGTTGCTTGGCTGTACTAGAACACAAACAATTACATACCCAACATGCACCGTAGGCAGATCAATTCCAATGTATCAGTTCATCAAGTAAGATCGTGACACGATGACCTTTATTTCCATCTTAAACACGTAAAGGTGAAAAGAAATGTCCTACAAGTTTATGGCGGGTAATATTTGTAAATGGCGTGCTATAGCTTTGGGTTATGCTTTTGAATTTTTTTTTGTGAGTGGGTAGCGTGGTATTTCAAAACAAAAGCATATGTATGTATAGCCTAAAAATTCTGTGAAAGAAATGTTGGCTGGGTAGAACTCAATTGCCGTGAAAACAAACACTTTTTAAAAACATATTTTGCCTTTTGGGTGGGATGTGGTGGCGGAGGGGGTTAGTGTTTTATTTTTAGGAATTTTATTTTTTAGGGTAGGGTAGGGTGTTTAACAGAAAAGAAAATTTGGTGGGGCTAAGGCTTTTTGACCGGGGATATGTAATATATCCAAGATGATCGTGATAAATTATATTAGATGTGGTGGCTTGAATATATATATAT
>JAECUM010024079.1:0-15108 GCA_016617855.1 Megalonaias nervosa
GATGCTGATCAACATAACCTCAGCCCATATTAAGTAGATACTGTGGCACAACTGGCTCTGGAGCAACAGCATACAGGATGCTGATCAACATAACCTCAGCCAAATTTCAACAAGATAGGCAGGATTGGTTTCATAACTGACCTCATGCAGTTAAACTGAGATGGCAGAATCCAATAGTGATAGAACAGGGTCACTGACTCCTCCATACACTTGTAAAATTCCTTATGTTGAATGGTTTATAGGATATGAAGTCTACAAAACCATCCCTATCTGCACTATGCAAGATGGCATCTGTGGTACTTAGTGACAAGGGCTTTACAATTCACATGGTTGCTATGAGTCTGTAATGTGCTCCAAGTCAACCACTGGACCCAACAGAGATTACAGTTCAATGCCAGATGGTCTTTGTTGATTTGCATGTCAACAGATGCTGGAACTACGGACCAAACTGTTGATCGGTCGGGAAGATGAAACTCTGGTGGCAACAATGAAAGACTTTCTTGAATGATGCTCAGAAGGCAGAATTTTCTTTTGTCATTATGATCTAGCTTGTAAGCATACTTCATTGTCACTGGGTGAAAGGGACAATGCTGAAGACAACTGTGCAGTCTGAAATGAAACTGGAAAAGAATGTCTAAAGGGGTGGCCCACTATGCTTGCAGTAAGACCTGATTGGGATTTGATCACAAAGCGAGTGTTCCCTTTGAGTGGCAAAGGCATGAGAAAGCAGTGAATCCATATCCTGTGTGTATTGGGGCACTAAATAACGCACTGGCTGCATGGAGTGGCCTGTACCTGATCCATGAAAGTGCCTTGTGGTGTGGAGTATACAAACTACACAAAGACCTTCTGTCTTTTGTTTTAAATGGCAAGATCATCTGTGGTACTGGCCATCTGTGATCTGAAACATATCAGATTCTTTTTTTGATGGAACAGTGCAATTTTTTTCCTGCATGACATTTTTGTGTGTGTGCTATTATTATGTTGAGCTGGGTTAGGGCATATTTCAACTGGTCCATACAACTGACGTGCAAGATATCTGAATAGGCTTGCTTTAATTTTGATCTCACTCCATTGGACATAAGGCCTTATGTCTCTCTTACAATGTACAATCAACTGTCTTGGTAAGATACAGCAACCTTAAAATGGTCAACATGTAAAGGCTCCATCCGAGTGGCAAAGGCTTAAAAGCAAAATGAGGTTTGGTACTGAGGTACTAAGTTGGATATCATTTGCAGCGAGTGTCTATGTGGGTTAGACTGATCTGCAAGAGAGTGCCTGTATTATGTAGGTTCAGCAAACTGGACATAGACTGTTTGTCTGGTGGATGACAATGACTGATCGATTGTGGTATTGACCTGTTGTGATCAGAGCTGTATGGCAGAGTCCAGTCATAGCACAACATGGCCATCGTCGTTGGCATGACATCCAGTTCAATAAGTGGGGAACGGTTAAAGGATATTTAATCCACACAGCCAGTCTGTACATCTGAAGTGCGAAACATTAACTGAGGTATTTTGTTTTGATCTCGATCTCTCTCAATGGCAAAAGCCAATTGGGTGTCAAGCCTAAATGGCCTAATGGTTCTGCCAAGAACGGTTATCATGATGCAGCAGTGAGGGAGAAGCAGGAGCAGTCACTGACCATAACAGTTTGAATCACTTCATGGTACATGAACAGCATGGAGTATGGAGTGCAAATGATTTCCTGCCACGACATCAGTGTGTAAACTAATGTGCAAATGCACTGGTAGATTGGCAACAAGCTAGCATCCATCTAACTTTATGAACCAAGGCTATGTGCAAGAGTGTAAGTTGGCAGCCAACAAAAGATAAAATATTGGAGTGTTGCCATTAATATTTATAAAGTGGACACTAAAATATCAGTTCTAATACAGTTAACTGTAAGAAAGGCCAATTGACTGCCTAAACTAGTAAAATCACTTAAGTGTTACTTATTACAACTAAAGGGACATGAAGACTAAACAGTATAGGAACTTACCTGTACATATCCGACACTGGTGGAACTATACAGCAATATAACCGAGTTTCTATAGCCCACACAATACCTGCATATAAAATTGCACTGAAGTGTCACTATTGATACTTAGGAAGCGGATGTTATAATATCGATTTTTAAGACAATGTTACCTGTAAGAAAGACCACATGACTGCCTATACACACAAATTAGTAAAGTGCAGTGTACATAACTATGAAGTAAATGTTAAGGCTAGATTATTATAGAACACTTACCTGTATGTATCTGACCATGGTGGAAATTATGCAGCATTATTATACAAGATTCCTTTATCAGAAACCAAATCAACATGTATTACAATACAGTTATAAAAATGTTAGGGGATACATAAGGGACATGTGGAGGTATGTACCAAGTGCACATCAGTGAGGACAGCAAAGTGATGATACTAACAAGACAAAATTTTGTCATTGAAGAAATAAAAGTTGAAAATGATAGATGGAGTATACTTCACTTCTAGAGAACAATCCTTCAAACTGCATTAAGGTAGAAACTTCCAGAATACTTGTATATGGATTGCCAGGCCTGTCTATAGACAACATACTACTTGGCATGAGTGAAAGTAGTAACTGAAGTGTTCACAGGATTTGGCACCAATCCATGTATCATGTTGAGATCAGTCTATCTAACTGCCACCTATGTGGGCAGAAAATTTTTAGATTTTAAGCTAACAAGTTTTAGCCTTGGACTTGCAAGGTACTAGTAGTTCTCCTACCATAAGTTAGTTGGATTTGTGAGGTACTAGTAGTTCTCCTACCACATGTTAGTTGGATTTGCGAGGTACTAGTAGTTCTCCTACCACACGTTAGTTGGATTTGCGAGGTACTAGTAGTTCTCCTACCACACGTTAGTTAGATTTGCAAGGTACTAGTAGTTCTCCTACCACACGTTAGTTGGATTTGCGAGGTACTAGTAGTTCTCCTACCACATGTAAGTTGGACTTGCGAGGTACAAGTAGTTCTCCTATCACATGTTAGTTGGATTTGCGAGGTACTAGTACTTCTCCTACCACACGTTAGTTGGATATGAGAGGTACTAGTTCTCCTACCACACATTAGTTGTACAGAAATGTTTAAAAAGGCAGTTATTAACTTGGGACTACAAAAGCAAAACCAATCCATGATGGTGACATATGGAAGTACATTACAAAACGTAATGTCAATTTCTTTCTTTTAACAAAAATGTTTTTATATGGCAGTTATTAGCATGGGACTAAAAAAAGACAAACCAATCCATGATGGTGACATACCAAAGTACATTGCAAAAATTGAAACCAAAAACAAAGCCAATTTCTCTCTTTAGCAACACCTAATATTTCAAAAGACTTTTTAAAAATTGAATCATAAACATGAAGCAAATGTTCAAAAGGCTTTAACTATTTACTGCTACAAGAACTTACAGTGAAGCCAAAATTACCTTATATAATGTGCACCCAACCATGAAAATGTGGCTTGAGATCAGCCCATCATGTAATGCCACAGCATTTTAGGGTTGACAATTCTTACTTTAAATCATATGTGAAACACAGAATAGATTCAGATCTAATGGGGCTAAACTTTAGGCCACAAGTTGGTAGATCCAGATCTACTATCAGATAATGTCCAGCAGATTAATGTTTACACTGTTCACTGAAAATCATAAGTGGAATGCAAAGGGTAGACACAGATCTGTCATTACATAATGCCCCCACACTGATCTAGGGATCGACTGTTCACATTAACTGAGTAGTCTAACAGACAGTAGACCCAGATCTGCTGGGACTATACTCCAAGTCAGAAGTGGAAAGTAGAGGATAGACTGAGATCTGCCATCACATAATGCCCCAGTAGATCAGGGTCTAAACTCTCCATTTGAAGTCATATAGGGACCATACAGAATAGACCCAGGTCTGCCATCACATAATGCTCCATAGATCAGGGTCTATACTGTTTGTTTAAACTCATAAAGCAACCATAGAGGGCAGACCCACATCTGTCATCATCTAACGCTCCATCAAATCAGGGTTTATACTTTTTACTTTAAGTCATAATGGAACGTGGAGGATAGACCAGATCTACTGGGAGTATCCTGTTTACTTTAAGTTGTAAATGGAGCACAGATGGTGGACCCAGATCTGTTGGGATATCATGTCATTGTTGGTCATGGTCTGCACTGCTCAAGTGAAGTCACAAGTGGAACACAGATGGCAGACAGACCCAAATCTACTTTAATATTATGTCATGGCAGGTCAGGGTCTGCACTGCTCAAAGTCACAAGAGGAGCACAGATGGTAGGCAATCCCAAATCTACTTTAATATTAAGTCATGGCAGGTCAGGGTCTGCACTGCTCAAAGTCACAAGAGGAGCACAGATGGTAGACAAACCCAGATCTACTTTAATATTATGTCTTGGCAGGTCAGGGTCTGCATTGTTCAACTTAAGTCATTAGTGGAACACAGATGGTGTGTAGACCCAAATCCACTGGGACATTATATCATGGAAGGTTTGGTTCTGCACTATTCAAATGAAGTCATAAGTGGGAGACAGATATATTATGGCATGGTATGTCTGGGTGTAGACTGTTTACAGCTTGGTGCACATTATACATAAAAATATCTGATACTTAGCTTCTCAACAAAGTCACTCATGCATAGAAAATATCAATGTGACCCATTTGCTCATGATGTGGTCGAGTAAGACATCCATACCCATGCATGTGAGTTGGCAAATGTCACCCATTTGCTCATGATATGGTCGAGTAAGACATCCATACCCATGCATGTGAGTTGGCAAATGTCACCCATTTGCTCATGATGTGGTCAAGTAAGACATCCATACCCATGCATGTGAGTTGGCAAATGTCACCCATTTGCTCATGATGTGGTTGAGTAAGACATCCATACCCATGCATGTGAGTTGGCAAGAACCAGTGATACCTTATGACTAAGTACTTTTGTGACAACCAATAGCAATAATGAATGATCCAAGGTATTGTGGAGGTATGTCTATTCACAAGGCAAATTAAACTGGTCAGTGCCTCTTGTAAATATAAAAATTATGATCTGTGGCATTTACTTAAATCTAACATTTGCACAGCAAATTGCCCTGTGAGTAAATGTAATGTTTAGTCCAATAAAGTGGCTCTTAGCACTGAAAGGGCTTGATAGATATTGTATATACCTGCTTGTCAAAAATTACATAAAAATACAGATCTGCAGAATGACAAACACTGTAAACATAGGATATTAGTTAAGATGGTTAAATAAGAATAGTGTGTAGACCCTGGCTAAAAGATCACATAACTACAGGGCCTGATTTGGAGCATATAATTTTATGTTAAACCATTCACAAAGAACTTGACTTCTGAACTTGATTTTGCATTAGCAGAACATGAAACCCCAAAAAAGCCCAGGTAAGCAGTCTTGTGATCTCAAGGCCTGTGATCTCAAGGTCTCATCTGTAGCTAAATTACATGGTTCTAGATGTGTCTTGTATTTGTAAGCATGTATGTATGTGTGTGTCACACAGTTTTATAACTTTATGACGATGTACTGCTCGTAACTGATGAATCACTGGATAGACCAGATTGTGTCACTATCATCTGTGGACTGATAAGATACTGTTGTCCACTCAAAGAGTCAAAGACCGTGCTGAAATTTGTTGATGCTGAAGATCCAGAAGTTGTCTGAACCAGCCCCTGACTGGCCATTTGTGAATTATATTCTGCAGTCTCCATCCTCAGAATGTAAGGGATAATGCTGTCTATCTGCACATTGCCTATCAATCCAGCAAAGAAAAGTTCCTCCATGACATTGGACTGAAGAGTATGCAAGGGAGGCAATCTTAGCAAAAGTTTGACTAGTCTGTCAGGACTGTTAGGATGTGATTCTTGAAGATACTGCTGAAATTCCTTCTGAACTCTCTCCTGGAACTTTTCAATCTGCTGACCATTAGGCAGAGTTGGGTTATCTGGAAAAAGGGGAAATAAGTTTTAGCAATCCATCTTGGTGCATATGCAGGTAAAATTTTTTGTACAGATCTAATTTTCATCATAATCAAAACTGATAAAATTGTAATCTTACAGGTGGCGCCATTTTCTTCTCAAGTCAAATGAGTTCCAAGTAACCTTAAATAAGATATTATTCTTACCCGTCTTCTCAGAGCTATCTGATAAATCAATATGAACAGGACATGTGTGTGTGTGTGTGTGTGATTTGGATTTTTAACGTAGCTTTAACAATTTTTCAGGTTATATAGCTACAATGTCTGCAGTGTGGCAGTTTATAGTGATGTCCTGCACTGTGGCATCATGCCGCAGACATGCAGCATGATGTCCCACCCAGTCACATTATCCTGACACCAGGCCGACCAGTCCTAACACTAACCTCTTAATGCTGAGTGCCAAGCGAGGCAGCTGTTAGTAAGTCTTTGGTATGACTCGGCCAGGGAATGAACAGGACATAAAGAATGTAATAATTATCCAGTGTGTTTAATTATTTATCATGGTTCACAAAGCTTTGGTGAGATTTCGACTGGAGTGCAGGGAATAGAAAGCCTACTTAAGCTATATGTTGTGGTTACTTTTAAATCTTCCACATTCATATAATATCCCCTTCTGCTTGTACCAAATAATCTTTAGCTCAGAATTCTGTGGGAAACCATGTAAAGTTTTTGGAAAGCTATGCTCATGCAAATTCAAACAGAGCTAATCTGTCTTAGAACAGTAAAGCTAGACTACTAAAAAAGATAAATGTGAGTAATGTAAATTTAAGTGACAATGACCAACTTCTTGTGCAAGCAGTGTAATACAACGAAATGTATCTTTTTTTTTATACATTTCAGAAATATGCCACAATCAGCTCACTGAAACCAAGTTAAACATTAATATTAAACACTCTTTAAAGTGTAAAATGCACGTCATAGTCACCTACTTTTCATATTCAGGCAGTTTATAATACTATAAAATAAAAGTAACAATGATTTTAAAATATCATGGGTCACAGACTGGAAGTTAACATAATTACTAAAAAGTAACTAGAATCTGTATTTCATGTTAACATACTTAAAAAAGGAACAAAGAACAGTTAGTCATTTGAAAACATGACACCCAAATAACAGACATAAATGTTCAGTTTTCAGAAGAGCCCATAAAGAATGTGTTCCAATGCCTTAAATGAAATCAATGCCTATAGATACCATGAGGGCATATTATCAATAAGGAATTAATATTGTTGCAATTTTATATTTTTATTTATTACAAAGACGGCACACTGTATGATAAAACAAGAGTCCCTTGAAGTGACTGATTATCTACTGGCCAGAAAATTTTTCCAGGAGTTCAAGACAAGACCAATTTTTACCTTTTAGTTGCTTAGTCTATGTCTGATAATGATGCCCTTCTACATCTGATAATAATACTCTTATATGTCTGATAATGATACTTTTCTATGTCTAATAATGATGCTTTTCTATGTCTGATAATGATACTCTTCTATGTGTGATAATGATACTCTTCTATGTGTGATAATGATGCTCCTCTATGCCTAATAATGATACTCTTCTATGTCTAATAATGATACTCTTCTATGTCTAATAATGATATTCTTCTATGTGTGATAATGACACTCTTCTATGTCTAATAATGATACTCTTCTATGTCTAATAATGATGCTCTTCTATGTCTGATAATGATACTCTTCTATGTCTAATAATGATACTCTTCTATGTGTGATAATGATACTCTTCTATGTCTGATAATGATGCTCTTCTATGCCTAATAATGATACTCTTCTATGTCTAATAATGATACTCTTCTATGTCTGATAATGATACTCTTCTATGTCTAATAATGATACTCTCCTATGTCTGATAATGATACTCTTCTATGTGTGAAAATGATACTCTTCTATGTCTAATAATGATACTCTTCTATGTCTAATAATGATACTCTTCTATGTCTAATAATGATACTCTTCAGCAATAACAAGATTTTCAAATTAGCTGCAGTGGTCATACTGTCAGTCAGATTATCACTATTTCATTTAGGACCCATAAGACATATTAAGACATCTTCTGGTGGAAACCCAATGTTGATATGATTTTGCATTTTGGAGGTGTAATGATAATTTTTTTTTTAAAGAATGCCATGGTGGCCATATTGGAAATCAGATCAGCACAATTTCATTTAGGTTTGGCTTGATTTTGGGGGTGGGCTTAATGCCATTTTTCAGCATTCAATAGACCTTACACAATAGTCAGTGTATCAGGTGTTTTAGAATATAGGGAGGCCCTGGGAAGATCCATTGCCCTAGAGGAAGCTACTAGCATGCTTTCTCAGCTGTTGAGCTGAAACTTGAATTCATGCAGTCAGAGGTGAGGTGAGATGTGTGAGTGATCCGTAAAGTAAGTGCCTTAGACTACTCTGCCACCCTGGGCCCTTTATTTCATTAGACCACTCAGCCACCCAGGGCCCTTTATTTCATTAGACCACTCAGCCATCTGAGGCCCTTTATTTCATTTAGGACCAACTTGACATTATAAGAAACCTATTGGCGAAAGCACAAAATTGATATGGACTGCCATCTTGAAGTAGTGATAACAAAATTTTAAAGGTGGCCATTGCTGTGGCCATATATGAAGTCAGGTCTAAACCATTTTCATTTATCACCAACTAGACATAAGAAGTCTTTCACTTATAACCCCATGCTGATATGACCATTTATTCAGGAGTAGCAATAACGACATTTTCTGGATGGCCACTGTGGCAGCCACAATGGATGTCTGAGCCACACCGTATTTCATTTAGGGCAAACTTGACAAAATAAGAAACCAAAATCTATGTTGATATAAGCAGCCATTAAGGAGTAGTGATAATATTTTTAAGCTAAACAATGGGGTGGCCATACTGGATAAGCAAGCAGCATCATTTTCATTTAGGATAAAAAAGACAGCAAAATATTTCTGGTGCAAACCCCATAGCAATATTAGTTTTTGTTTCAGGAGTAGTGGTAACAAGATTTTTGAGATTGCCACCGTGGCAGTCATACTGATAGGACCAACTAGACATTCACATGCAATCTTTCAGTGAAAACCCCATACTGATATGACCATCCATTCAGAAAATATATGTATCCATATCATATAGTAAATATAACACCACAAATTAATGCAGATAGCAAATTTTTCTAGTAAATTATGTTACTCTGAGAATACCTACCTGACAATATTAGCATTAGGAATAAAAGCCTGCTACATCCTGAATCCAGCCCTACTAGAACACAAAACTTCAACTTTTCTGTCAAAAGGCAATAACTTTTCCATTACCTTCCCTTGCCACAATTAGGTGTTGCTAGTTTTTAAACTGAGCAAAATACCAATGACAACAGTCACATAGAAGGATGACTGGGAGAGTTTTTAAGTAATGAGTAAATGTTCTTGGCAAAACATAATTTACTTTAAAAAAATTTGGTTTCTCCTTTGAGAATGAACCCTGATCACATTAATGGTAGAAGAAGAGCTAATAGGAATTGGGAATGCTGAGCATCCTACCTATGTCTCAAGCATCCTCCTTTGGAATAAGATTGGATTCCCTATATGAACAATATCCTGCTCTTGAACTTAAAGCAACACAGCCTATGGTCACATGATCTGTGACTGCAATATCAGGTTCAGGAGATAATTATGGAAATCTTCTGTCAAAATTTATGGTCAAATCCAGTGAAGCTAAGATGCTGTGTTGGTTTAAATGTGTCTGATGGTCATTTGGACCTCAGTCACAGGACCAACTCAATTTAGGTTTTGGCTCTGCAAAGCTAAATCCCTGAGATAAAAACCTGAGAATGTTGACTCTGCATGCCAGCCGACATGCTTCTTTGATGACTTTGATCAATGTTATGTTAGAATGTGAGGCTTGTAGAGATCACTCTAATTTCATGAGCAGAATCCTCATGAGGAGACTCCAGAGTACACAGAATGTATAACCCATCTAAGCCATGAAGATAGGTTTTGAGAAGTATGGGCACCCACATATAGGGGCAAAGGGGACATGTGCCCCCCTCCTTAAACATGTTTTGGCCTACGTTTGTAACATTTAATATCTATTACATGTTTTCTCCCTCAAGAAAATAATTCTACAGGTGCTGAGAGAAGATATTTTGCTTCCAACATGAGAAAGAGTTGTTTGTAGTTGGTATAACATCTGTGTGCTTGATGCAGTGTTTAAGGGCATGAACAGATCTTGCATGGCAGCTGTTCTTGACTTATCTATAGATGAAAGGGAGCATAAGATGACTGACTGTACACTGATGGTAAACAGTTCCTGACTGTAAGGCTTGGTTGTGTTATGAGGGTTACTAAACCATCTGATCTGAACTGAAGAGTGTGTATGTGTGTGTGATTTGGATTTTTAACGGAGCTTGAACAATGTTTCTTTCATATCACTACAATGTCTGCAGTGTGGCAGTTTATAGTGATGTCTAGCACTGGGATATCATGCTGCAGACATGTAGCATGATGTCCCACCCAGTCACATTATCCTGACACCAGACCGACCAGTCCTAACACTAACCTCTTATTGCTGAGCACCTAGCGAGGCAGCTGTTAGTACCATTTTTATAAGTCTTTGGTGTGAGTCGGCTGGGTTTCAAACCCACGAGGCAGATGCTCTAATCACTAAGCAACCAGAGCAGTCTGATAGTTTGGGTCAACTGAAAGGGCATTAACTCACTTGCCCTGCATGCTGAAGCTAAATCTATCTGGAAATAGGTTACATATAACAGCTTCAGCGAGGTCCAGGCTAATACTTCAGATTTCTCTAAACTGAGCCAGGACAGATTCCCTTTTGGAAAGAGTGTGATAGCTTTTGGTTTATTCATTTGGCTAGTAGGTCTGAGAGATCTTTATCATGACTGATATCCTTTTTGCCATGATACCTGAATGTGACAGGTATAATGGAGTGGTAGCCATTGATGGAGCCAACTTTTCTATTCCTCCTCATGAAGCCCTGTTGAGGTACTAAGGCACTCAAAAGGACAATGCTATGACTTGGCTCCAGCACCTTAAACCACACCACTGTCCCTTATAAGCATTCAGAGTGGAGGGCCTTCTAGCCAGTGCATGAAACATGCCCAAAAAATCCCTCAAGCCCAAAGGATCAATAACCTGAAAATACAAATGGTCCTGTCCTCAAATGACTGGTCCTACATTTCATCATATAAGAAGACAAAAAGTAGTAAATTATACATCTAGAACCTTGGTATCATAATCTAAATTGTGATAAACAGTGTGATTAAGAATTTGGTTCCTCATCCATTGATTTTCATCGATGACAGAATCAGAACTCCAGCCATGCATCTGAAGTATCCAATGATATTTGGTCAGCGGAAAAATGAGTTCTACAAGTGGATTGCTTGAACTGGAACTGGATTAATGCGTCATAATGATCAGAATGCAGCTGAACAGTTATTGTTCATTGAGGTCTGCATCACAAATGAGTTCCATGTATGTAGCTGAGTGAATTTTCACCTCAATGCCTTGAACTGTAGATATATATACCTAATTGAAACATCTGCATCATCTAGTTTTCTTTAAACTGATTTACATTTTTACATATTGTTTGTTTGTGATATTATTTGTTTAATAAGTAGACCATGTTTGTTTACCTGTGCCACACAATGGCTCCTATAACTGCTTTGACCTGTATCAAAAATGAACTCTTCCATAACTCCAGGGGCAATGATTATATGTACACAGGCCATTGTTTTTCAGATTTGAGAGTTATCAGGCTTGTGTTCCTAATGTTAATATGATTGGGGAATTGACATGTATTTAAGAAAGCATTCATACAAGTCACTGTGTTTAGAAAATGTCTCAAGCATTGTCTTTTTTTACTGACCACACTGCTAATCTATGATACTCGCTGTCATTGTTTCTAACTTTTTTCACTCTTGAGGTAATGATTATCTGTGAACAAAAAGTTCTTAAGCTGAAAGGAGACATAATATTTCCGGGTGAGACATGATTTCTTGTACGATTTTTCAACCACATTTTCACTCTTAGGAATGTTTACACATACACTTTCAATATTAACACTAAAATACAATTCCACCAATTCTGCATCTGTTCATTGGAATTATCTAACACTACAGTATGATTCCACCAATTCTGCATCCGTTCATTGGAATTATCTAACACTACAGTATGATTCCACCAATGCTGCATCCGTTCATTGGAATTATCTAACACTACAGTATGATTCCACCAATGCTGCATCCTATTCATTGGAATTATCTAACCCTACAGTATGATTCCACCAATGCTGCATCTGTTCATTGGAATTATCTAACACTACAGTATGATTCCACCAATGCTGCATCTGTTCACTGGAATTATCTAACACTACAGTATGATTCCACCAATGCTGCATCCTATTCATTGGAATTATCTAACACTACAGTATGATTCTGAATCTGTTCACTGGAATTATCTTTCACAGATTTACTTATGTCATTACCTATAAGATCACAAGAACTTTATTCTCCTCACTAAATCTGACAACAGAGTATCATCAGCAACATCAAGCTCTCTATTAAATCTGACAATAATACATCAATAAGTCATCTTTATCACATTTATCACCAAATCCAGCAACCTGGACAAATATCTGAATTGTTTGGGGTTTTCTTTGTTGCCAAGACTGTTCAATCCTGCCAACTGCATGCAGCAGTTGTAGTTCTATACAACTTAACAGCAGAGCTAAAACAATCAATTTTAGCAATGAGTGATTTTATCATCAATTTCCTGTAGTGAATTGTGAAAGCGCAGATCACACCTGCAGATGCAACATCCTATTTGAAAGCAAGAAATGTAATCTATTGTTTTCCAGATCTCCATAACATTAAAGCAATCCAATCATAGCATATCTGTGCCCACTTGTTTAATACACCTGTTTTGAAGACGTCAGTTTCATTAATAATTTACTTTGAAATCATTTATTCCACACCTGTATGAAAAGGTTTTATTTGACAGATCACTCTGACCATTACAACCAAACTGACACCACACATTGTGCATCACTTTTCAATTTTACACTTCTCACTGTGTGCGACTTATACAGGTAGGAAGGTGAACAAATCTGGTTTCTGGAGGTAGGTTTATATTAAATTTGCAAGAATGATTCTGAAAATGTCTCTGGTATCCAGAATCCAGAGGTTTTTACAACAATTTATAAGAAAAGATAATCTGTTCCAAATTAAAATGGTCAGTCTGAAGAGATATCCAGACTGGAGAAGGTTTGATTTTCAGAATTTTCACTGATATAATAATATGCTCAATAGAGGGACTGTAAATATATTAAAGAGCATAACCCTTGACACCATGGCCCAGCAGTTTACATGTAAAGGTTGACACCATGGCCCAGCAGTTTACATGTAAAGGTTGACACCATGGCCCAGCAGTTTACATGTAAAGGTTGACACCATGGCCCAGCAGTTTACATGTAAAGGTTGACACCATGGCCCAGCAGTTTACATGTAAAGGTTGACACCATGGCCCAGCAGTTTACATGTAAAGGTTGACACCATGGCCCAGCAGTTTACATGTAAAGGTTGACACCATGGCCCAGCAGTTTACATGTAAAGGTTGACACCATGGCCCAGCAGTTTACATGTAAAGGTTGACACCATGGCCCAGCAGTTTACATGTAAAGGTTGACACCATGGCCCAGCAGTTTACATGTAAAGGTTGACACCATGGCCCAGCAGTTTACATGTAAAGGTTAGCACCATGGCCCAGCAGTTTACATGTAAGGGTTGACACCATGGC
This sequence comes from Megalonaias nervosa, assembly GCA_016617855.1. Classification (NCBI taxonomy): domain Eukaryota; kingdom Metazoa; phylum Mollusca; class Bivalvia; order Unionida; family Unionidae; genus Megalonaias; species Megalonaias nervosa. The sequence goes on from JAECUM010024079.1 coordinate 13,838, forward strand.
CCAGCAGTTTACATGTAAAGGTTGACACCATGGCCCAGCAGTTACACTAGTCTACATGCAAAGGTTGACACCATGTCCCATCAGTTTATTCAGGTCTACATGTAAAGGCTGACAACATGGCCCAGCAGTTGACTGCATGATCTTGCAAAGGTTGACACCATATTACTGCAGCTGACTCTGCAAGGTTTTCATGTAAAGTCAATTACCATGGTCCAGCTGTTGACTCTGCATGGTCTACATGTAAAGGTTGACCATGATCCAGCAGTTGACTCTGGTCTACTTGTAAAGGTTGACACCATATTACTGCAGCTGACTCTGCAAGGTTTACATGTAAAGTCAATTACCATGATCCAGCTGTTGACTCTGCATGGTCTACATGTAAAGGTTGACCATGATCCAGCAGTTGACTCTGGTCTACTTGTAAAGGTTGACACCACTGCCCATTGGGTGACTCTGCAAGGTCTACATCTAAAGTTAATCACCACAGCCCAGCAGTTGACTATGCATGGTGTACCGTATTTACCGTATATGTTTGGACAACGTATTTGTTAGGACACAATCAATTATTTTAAAAGTAATTTTTTTGTGCACTGTATGTTCTAGGACACATCATTTTTTTTTACTCATAAGTTGTGGGACACCTTTTAAATCATTCGAAAATTACATGTCAGAAAATTCACTCCAACTGAAATTTTATTTAAAAAAATATAAAACTGTGTACTTGAGATAAAACTCTTTAATCCACTGCAGCAGCATCTCATCAACACAACCCTTCTCCTGCACACGTATGATCCATTCTATCGGTGCATGAATATTTGTTTTTAGCTTTCTCATACCGTGAAAAGTTGTTAGAGGCAACACATCACCTGAAGCGGAAACTGCAAGGACTGAAGTCTGACCTTTTTTCAAATATGCACCAGTCTTACTAATTCTCACACTTCTGACCCCCATCTTATCGTCAGTCCATCCAGGAATACGATCAAAGTACACTAGAATTTCATCAATGTTAATGATCATATCATATTATCGGTGAAATCATCTGCAGCTCTTCTGGCTTTAATGAATTCATCACATGATATTGTTTTCTCCAAATATTCTGGGTAAGGCTGGATCATCAATGTCCATGCACGAAGCACTATACTGTGCCACTTTAAAATTGTTCCATTGTTTCAATTTATTTTCAAAATTCCCATGAAAACCGGTGAAAGGGAACCAAAGTTTGCTTCCATATCTCAGCCGTCTTTGTATATTCAAAAAAAAAAAAAAAAAAA
>JAECUM010024080.1:0-29739 GCA_016617855.1 Megalonaias nervosa
AAATATTTTCTACAATAGCTTAAACCTGATAACTCTGATAAACTTTCAAATTAGGAAACATATATAATAAACATGGAGATGTGAGATGGTAAGCCATCCAAGTTGTACTTCGACTTGTTTACCTATTGTAACATCTCCAAAAATTTCACTCTCATCACAGACAACTGCACCTGGTGCTATCTTCACACTGCAAGGAAAATTGACATATATTGGTAAATAATGCTCAGCACCTGCATATTCCCTACCTGAAACTTATAAGGAGGCAACACTAAAATTTCATTTTATACACAGTTACACAGGAATGTGTATGAATATTATGAAATTTCATGAAGAATTGTATAACTCTTTAAAGTGCAAATTTTATCCTTTCAAAATTTATCATATGGCTATTTATTCATTGGGGGAGAGCTATCTTTAGCCAGAGCTGCCAACCCTCCAGACTAGCAATTAGTGAAAATAGGGATAAAAATTAGTAAATTTTGAACACAATGAAAAATTATACCATAACAGTAGCTCCATCCACTTTGATGGTCAGTACTGCATTATACGAAAATCCCCAAATAAAACTAAAACATATTATTTACAATTATTACAAGTACAAATTTATTTGCAGCCAATTTACTGAAATACACAAACTTCACGCTATTTGTCGTAATATGATGCTGTGACAGACTTGAACTTTCTCAATTGGTCTATGGTAAATTTGATTTCAAAACAGTTCAGGTTTCTTGCCTGCTGCTTAACCTTGGTGACTAAAATTGTTGCAAATTTTCAGCACCTAAGGAGGCAATTAAGTTTGTCTTATTTTACTTCAATAGAAAATACTCTTTCACTGTCACTGTTCTCCAACTGAGAAAGGCAGGTTATGTTCAACAAGAAAACTCACAACCAATGCTTCAGCATTGGTAGCTTGCAGGACTTGAGTAGGTGGCTTAAAGTACTCCAGAGCTGAAATCTGCTGGGTGCTCTTAATTTTTCCAATATCTATGTGCTTTTTTGCAAGCTGTGTGCTTTTTCACATCATTCTGCCATTTGCCCACAGGAACTCGTATCATTGATTACAATTTATCTGTCATACATGTACTAATATAACAATATTATTATGTAGTCCATGTATGACAGGTAAATTATAAGCAACAATATGAGCCTCTGTACACATTCCCAATTCTAAAATTTGCAGCACACTACTGTATGAAAATCATAATGTACATCGATGTTAGTTGGCCGAATGCAAAGTGAATTTGTGCTGTACTCCAATCTATATTTCACTTTTTGTGGAATACATATCTTTTCCATGGAGGTGAAAACATTTTAACTGTTGTGTAGCTTAATTACGAATTAGTGTTAATCAATATGATGAAATGTTGAATGATTAATGATTTGTGGTGTCTGCACATGCACAGAAAAATATGACCTCAAGCAAATTACAATACATGCTAATCTTTCAATATCTCAAAAATTCCTACACTCCAAAAAGCTGTCTTCATTTGGTGTTTGTTTAAAAAAATTACAGTAGCTACGAGTTTGTACATGTGCCATTTTAAAAAAAAATCAGTTGGGACCCAGTTTTCTTCACGAACATTTGTAAAACTTCTGTTCTAAATATAGATTATACACTTCACAATGCTTGCTACAGGGCAAACAACAATTGGATATAGTTCTACTAACATCGCGACTAGCAATACAGGACTGTTATGGGTATGAGTGACCACTGCTGCTATTTTGACTAGCACATAACCAGATAAAATTTATTTTATTCATGATTGAGAATTCAAGAATTCATGATTTTTTTGCATGCGGTGTGAATCCGTGAATCGCTATTGAGAGTCATGAAATTCACGCCAAATCATGAGGGTTGGCAGGTCTGTTTAGCTACATAAGAGATCAACAGCTTAAATAAAAAATAAAACAGTCATTAAAATGTAAAAAAAAGTTCTCAATAACAAAATAATTAAAACTGCATGAAGATATTAGTGATGTGGGCAACATGAGCACCATTAAATATAATTTACTAAACAGGGCTTTAAACAGAGGAACTCATGTTGGGAAGCAATAAATAAGATAATTGGTTTTCAGGGCCAATAACTCTCCCAAACTTAAGGTGGAAACTCTCAAGACAGTCATACACCCACAGCTTCAATATGCTTCCACAGTATGAGATCTACACTCCAAGATCAATGCAGCCAAATCTGAAAGAGTCCAGAAGTGTACAGCAAGGTTTTGTCATGGTGACAAATGAATAGCATCACAACCATGATGATGGACCTCCAGTGAGAAGACTTGCAAACCCATCATCAACAGAGCAAGGTCACCATGAAGTACCAGATCATCAACAGCTGGTTGAAATACTGACAACAGGATACTTGATCCCAGCAGAAGCATCAACCAGAGTGACGCTAACAGATATAGGGTACCATATTGTTCTGTGGAGTCTGGACACACATAGGAGTTCTTTCTTCCACATGGGCATCTGTCTTTGCCATTACAGCGTCATCCACTGAAAACCTTTAAGGCCCACTTCTGTGCTGGAGGCACCATGTCTTAGCATGGACACAGTGTATTCTTTCAACCTGTTTTAACTTGTAAAAAGAGCCTTCCCTCACACATGTACATAGTTCACCACAGTGTGACTATGCCTGCATATGGGCCAGGCACTTAATTGAAAGAAGACTGAAATCCCAAGAACCAAATAAAAGTTTGGTTTTAGGGGTTATTCAGTTTACCAAGGTTCTCAAATTAAACTTAAAATGAGATTCATCAGTTATGTCCCCTTAGTTATAAAATGATGTGTATATTGATTGGTGCGTAATTTTTTTTTTTTTTATAAAATGATTTTGTTGGTATTCAGGGTCTAAAATTAAACTTTTTCAGTATAATATTTTCAGCTAGCAAAAACCTGGCAAAGTTCACCGTCAACTAGCAAATTCCATATTCCGAAATAAACATCTGAAAATAGGACCTTGCAAGCTAGTTAACAATTTACTGGCATATCAGAATTATACATAAAAAAATGCTAGCATCATTTTTTGAGTCCTGGTATTCATTTATATTGGAAGTCTTTGCACAAATTTTGTTTCAACATGTGCATTTGTACATAGATATAAAAATCTGTATGATTTTAATAACTGTTATTAGTCCATAAATGAGGACAGATTAGAAAACCATATGACCACGAATTACATAGATTATATTACATAGTCATATCATCAAATAAGCATAATCTCCCTGAATTTTCACTACCACTAGCACTATATTACAAACAATTAGGTTTGAAAGCTGTCCCTTCAGCTTAGTGTAAAGACTACCAATTAGCCTATTGTTCAAAATGGCCACCTTATGTGCCAGTGAGCATGACAGGTGTGGTTTTTATTTCATGCGTAGCCCATATCTGGGATTTGACAGCTACATGGACACAGTTTGATTAAGTTTTGGTTTTATGGGCTTTGTTTCAGAGTAAAAATCAAAATTTGGCACAAACATTTTGTTTTAGTTTTCCAAGTAGATGGGTTTTGGTTTAATGAATAATTCTGATCGAAATTGTAAAAGGAAAAATTTGTAAAAGAAAAAATGCTTTTATCATGAAAATCTTATTAGTTTAGTGATGTTTTGGTTTTGTGGGGTTTCACTATAACATAGAATTCAACTCGTGTAAAGTCTCTTCATTTTAAAGATGCATGTCAAACTTGGCTAAAATCCAATAAATACTTGGTAAAGAAATACTGCTGAAACCAAATTCAGAAAGACAGGAAATCAGGGACCATAACTCCTCTGATGTTTGTAGACACTGGAAATCAAACTCAAACATGGTCCACCAATATAAGACTGAAAGCCAAATTTGGCTGAAATTCAACATACCTTAGTCAGAGATTTCTCCAGGATTTTCACATAGATTCCCATACACGTAACCCCTGCCCCCCACCCACTCCCCAAGAGTTATAAGTATAATTATTGCTATTATAAGTGGCAAAAAAGCATAATTTGGGGGTAAAAAGTGTAATCTATATATTACATTATAGAATTACTGCAGGTATGAAAAAAAATACATCTATTTTTGCTACTAACCTGCCTCTGCAGCTCTCACATAAGGATTAGTACCAGAATACAAATACAAAATATACTGAAAAATTATTTATATTCCATACTCACTTGAACTTGTCTACAGTTGTAACTTTCACTGAATGACCGTGAACTGGAATTTTACAATGAGCATGATCATGTGCTCAGTGTGCTGCATTACATTACTCTCATGTTTCTTCTTCTAAAGTTTGTAAAGTGGTGTTAATTTGTCCTTTTTTCTGATCTGACATGTTTTGAAGTTTGAAAAGATCCATCTGCTCTAATTTTCCATCATATAACATATAGCATTTCACCTAACATGTGGTGCCATTTTCTTTACATGTACAGACTGGTCCGCTAACTAACTAGCTTATCAATATAATGAATCTATGAGGCAAAGTTCAAATCTGAAGAAACCTGTGTCTTCCTGGAAACTGGTCATATACAGTTGCTACAAATAGCTAATAAGGATGGTACTCTTAAGCAGCAGTCATCTTTTTAAGAATATTCTCAAATTTATATGAGTGGAATTAAAGAAATGATAATAAAAATGACAAAAAACTTTTTATTGCTTTAGTTTTATTTTATTTTTTATTGTACCAAACAAGCATAACTGATATACAGGCAAGCGTAAAATGTAATTAGGTGAAAAAAAGGTTAAGGATTACACTAAAAGTGTAATGGCTGACATGTATGAGATCCCCATCTGGCATATTTATAAATGGGGATTTTCAATAATCAAATGAGGCAGATTATGGTATCTATGAATAGATTACTGACAGTATGTTTTAGTAAGTGTTTGTGCGATAAATAAATCAACATGTTAACATTCCCAAATCCTGCCTAATCACCACTACCTTTTCAGCCTAGTGTGGACATAAGTAAAGGATGCAATAAAACTGATCTGTTTTTATGTTTCATGCCTGGAGCTTTCAAAATGTAGTTAATTTAACTATAAAAATAACATAAAAGCAACACTCTGGAAGGGAAAATTATCTGTTCATATGACTTTAATTTGTTAAAAGGATGATAAGTAGCTTGAACGAAATGATGCTATCTAAACACTTTATTCAGTATTAGTATATTTTTATTCAGTTTGTTGGTTTGATAAAGAAATATGCTTCAACTTAATCCAATTTTGGCATTCCCAGCTTCCATCACATTCCAGACAACTGAAATGTAGGTCAACGAAACTTAAAAACACATTCTTTTGCTTCTGTCAGAATTTGAAATTATTAGAAACAAGACATCACAGTAAGTAAAGTCTGACTAAAGCAATATGACTTTAGTTTGTGGAAATGCATCATTATGGGCTGCCAACTGTGAGATATTCCTGAAAATTTTACTTCTCATTCCGATGCTAGTCAACCATGGAACACGCTACACAATGCCATTATTTAGGCAGTTAAGATGGCGACCTTGTAAAACACAAACATCAGGGGAGGTGTCTTACATTGTAGGACTACCTAGTCCTACAATGTAAGATGTCTCAAATGATATTTTTATTTTGGTGCTACTTTTTACTGCCTAAATAGCTGTTTTTGTGTAGTGTGTTCCCAAGTCAACTGACAGGAGAAGGTGAGGTAACATTTTTAGGAATATGTCACACACTCGCTAGTCCATATCGACACTCTTCCACAAATTTAATTTTAATTGATTATACTTACTTTGCTTTCTTTATCCTGATGGAATCAAAATATGACAGTAGCAAATGGATGCATTTTCATGTTCTGTTCAGCTGGTTGGAATGCGATGGAAGCCAGGAATGCCAAAATCAGATTAGGTTGAAAATGTTTCTTTAACAAAACAAATAAAAATATACTATTTTTGAAGAATGTGTGTTAGATAGCTTCATTTTGTACAAGGTATTTATCATCCTTTTAACCAATTTTGGCATTCCCTTCTTCCGTTGTATTCCAACTGAAATGTAGGTGAACAGAACTTGAAAATATGTCCATCTGCTTGTGAGAGAATTTGAATTTATTTGAAAAAGACATCAAAGTAAGTAAAATCTGTCTATATCAACATGACTTTTATTAGCTATGCGCAAAGTATTTTGAAAAACGGGTTTTCAAACCGTAACATTAACTTCTTTGGATTTATCACGGTCATATTATTACAATATTTATATTTTTTCCCACATAAACCCTAAGATATTGTGCCAGCTGTTCAAAAGTTGAAATAAAAAAATAACCAGCCATCAAAATTTTTGACCTTTGGAGATCAACAGTTTTTTCATCAACAAATGGGAATTTGCAAAAATGTAAAAAAAACATTATAATACCTTAAACTAAATAAATGTTAAGGTATTAATGAATTATACGAGTAAAAAAAAAAAAAATACATTTAAAACATGTGTTCCATTTTTTTTCTATGCAGGGCAATTGGAGTAAACTGCCTCTGATTGTGCATTAGGATTCATATCGCTTTTACTCCAAAATATAAGCACAATCCGGGTGAATCAAAAATGCAAAATGCGTGTTACTATCCATTGTTTCAATTTCACAGATATATATTTCTAAACACTGAGTAGCAAATTAAAAACTGAGACAATAATTAACAACACTTCGACAAGATGGTGAAGGGTAAAGTCATATTTATACTAATGTAGGTCGGTGCTGAAAATTGCCAAAGTAGCAGTCCAGTTTGTAAGCTGGTGATCAGTCCTATTAAAATTGCATATCTAGTGTTTGAAAAGTTATGAATTTGCCATATGGTGTGCCAATTTTGGTAAAAAAGTTGATATAAATTTCCAGTGTAACATAATTTTGAGCCTTGAGAATGATGTCACTAAGTATCGTTACTACTTCCATCATGCTGGCAGTGCATCTTCCGGTTTGGATTACATGTCTGACCCACTTAGTTCAAATTTAAGGCAATGTGCATCACCTAAAATTTTTCAAAAATATCTTAAAAAAATAGTGAAATCATTGCTCTTTCTAGAAACCTATGTATAGAGCACGTATTTAGTCCAATAAAAATGCAATCTAAAATATTCTGTAGCGCCTTTACTCACCTTAAAATGCATGCTAAAATTAAAATAATGCCAGATACACAAGATTTGGGGTTTTTACTTAACATAAAAACCAATAATTCTATGCAAGACATTATCACTTTAACACAGGATATGGTGCAGAAACAGACCTTTCTGATCTCCGGGCTTAATGTTACTTTTCAAAAGCATTTTAGAGTTATTCTTTCCTTGCTTGTGCATAGCTACTTTAATTTGTGGAAAAGTTTAAATATGTGCTGCCAAGTGTGTGAGATATTCTTTGAAACTTGGACACTTGTTCTGATGTCAGTCAACATTGGAAAATGCTACACAAGGCTGTTATTTGGGCAATAAGACATAGCACCAAAACATATATAACATGATACGTCTTACATTGTAGGACTGTAGGACAACCCTGAGCATAGCTATAATACAAGTCACATGGGTCATGTATGCACATTTACTCATTTTAAATTAAATATGAATTGTTCTTTTAAAATTTAAAACCAATTTTCTTTAACCAAAGTCTATTCAATCCTGATTATTGAATGCTCTGCACCTTAACTGCCAGCAAGAATCTTCCAAACGAAAATTATCTATCGCTATGGACTTTTACAATGGTGGCCATGTACTAAACTTGGGTCAAAATAAGAGCACATTCTCATCACAGTCGAGGGTAGTACGAATTTGTTTATCAATATGCGTAACTTTCATTGTAACATCACAGCGGGCGAGACATTCAATCCGGATTGTACTGGATCACACTTTTAGGTTCATAACGTCCAAAAATGTCAACATACTTTAACATTGATTTTGCTGTATGCACATCTAAGGGCGTCTAAATAACGACCTTCCAAAGGAATATAATGTATACGAATCCAAATGAAGTGAATACTTGACACTTAAAGGTATGTAGAATCAAATTCTAAAATGTGACACCCATTACTGAAATAGTCGGTGTTGAATGCCTACATGACCCGTGTGACTTGTAGTATACTTAAAATGAATCAAGAGTGTCTGGTTTCAAGACCGCGCTACGTGGGATGGGGTGGAAGGCTGACAATATTGCCAGTGTATTTATCAGCACATTGCCTGACTCCATTTGCTGCTGACAAACTGAACAAAATTCTACTTTTTAACAGATTTACCTAGTAGGGTTGCGAGTGGAAGCCATTAGTATCGCTTACATCATTACAAAGACTTACGAAACTTCTTTGAATTTTAAAATGGATCTCAGGAAGACTGAGACAGTATTCTAGCAAATATTAAATTTATTCCTAAAATATAAATCATTTTCGAAAATATAAGTGTGATCTATGATAATATCTATGAATGGGTATTTTAATGATGTAAGCGAAATCTTCACATAAATTTGAGCACTTACAAAACAAAGGTAAAAATTATACATGAAACGAATTTTTTTTTTTCTTCTGGATAATTCGACAATTACTTCTTTTGACACGGAGAGGTAACTCTTTGTATTATAAGCCATCTTATTAAGTATTACTTTACAGATGAAATACTGATTGTTAGTGTAATAATCAATGTGAGCCTGGATAAATTCGGCTAGAAATCCAGTCTATCGTAAACACATGATATTGTTATAAATATTATGCCGAATTATACATTTCGAAGTTTGATATAAAACTCGTTGTATTGACGTGTACCATTTTTCTCTTCGCCAAATACAAACATACGCGAACTATTGCTATTTCTCTTTTTGGTCCTCTTTGACTGTTATGCAATAGAATAGACTCCAATATCCATACGGAAATTGTTACACTCCCTGACCTGACATAGCAAAAAATTCTATCCTAACCCCCCCCCCTCAACAAATAGTTTTGGTATCCACTCCAAATATTTTAAAAAAAAAGTTATTTATGGAAATTTTGGACCCTACTGGAGGTGCTTGAGCGGTTGCTTACGCCACTGGTCGACATTTAACAACAATGTCCTGTACACTCGTTTTCTTTTCTCTTGTATTTTATCTAGTTACGAATAAAGCATTGACGCTCACCTGCATCTTTTCTAATATTTTATCTGATAGATAAAGCACAGGCACGTATCTGCAGATGCTTCATTTTTTTTCTCATGTACTTTTATTTTTTAATGCACTAACAGAGTACTGAAGGGCACCTGCACATAATATTCTAAAGAAGGTCGTGCAGTATAAATATGTAGATTTCAGCACTTAACGTACATATATTCTGTCATGCTTTTAACCGCAAATTCTTACTCTATGAACTACATTTAAGGACAATTCTGGAATACACGTACTCTATCAAAAAATTTAATGACATTGGAAATTTAGTTATACACACACTCTATCAAATAATTTAATGGCATTGAAAATTTAATTATACACATACTCTGTAAAATAATTTAATGACATTTTAAATTTAATTATACACATACTCTGTCAAATAATTTAATGGCACTGAAAATTTAATTATACACATATTCTATCAAATAATTTAATACTCTATCAAATAATTTAATGACACTGGAAATTTAATTATACACATACTCTGTCAAATAATTTAATGATATTGAAAATTTAATTATATACATACTCTGTCAAATAATTTAATGACATTGAAAATTTAATGATACACATACTCTGCCAAATAATTTAATGGCATTGAAAATTTAATTATACACATACTCTGTCAAATAATTTAATGGCATTGAAAATTTAATTATACACATACTCTGTCAAATAATTTAATGACATTGAAAATTTAATTATACACATACTCTGTCAAATAATTTAATGGTATTGGCAATTTAGTTATACACATACTCTATCAAATAATTTAATGTCATTGGCAATTCAGGAATATTTTAGACACATGAATTATTGTCAATGAATTCATGTATTTTTACCCTTAGAGAAAAAGTACATGCGAAATGCAAGTAGAGAGTTTCTCTATAGATATTGCATGTGATGAATATTCGAAAATTAAGTATCTTCAAAATCAAGTAGATTTATCTAAGGCTGCAAAGACTGAAAGAAAAAACTTAGATTCTTATATTTTAGAGCAATATTTTTCTCCACTTTCATTATGAAAGTTTAAATTCTTTGAAACAATTCCGAAATAGGCATCTATTTTCAAATTTCTTGTTATAGATTAGTTGGTTTGCTGTCAACATTATGAAGAAGATCTCATGTCATATAAAGATATTTATAAATTCTACTTTTTCAAGATTCAGGATATTAATTGGTAATCTAGGCCACCGGCCTATAATACAGTAATTCATGCAAAGACAAAATCTGTCACCCGAAGCGCACATTTACATATTGTATTTATATTAAATGTTGTATATATTTTCTTGCCGCTTTAGCAAATGGCATGGAAATAATGCAACTCTATGAGTACCACATGATTCTGTGTTGACATAAAGCCATACAATTTTTCCAGAGATGGACTATCATACCAAAATTTGTCTCAATACTTTTCTTTTAGATCTTGATAATATTTACAAATGACAAATTGCACAATTTTAACCTTCCACCGACAGCAAATTACTGTGATAAAAAAAACTGCACAAACGATGTGAAGTAATACTCCATCATGTCTACCAATCTCTATAGAAAGTTTATGACTTCAACATCAGAATCAGCTTTACGGGCATAAATAGGTGAACCTATGGAAAGATACCTCTCAACATTTAATAATGTTATAATTTCGATAATACTTACGATTTTTGAATGTGTGATATTATCATACCAGTTTTGACTTGTACAATCCTTCACTCTGTGAGAGAGTGCTGTTACAAATACAAAACATTCTAACATTTCCAACATCTTGAGATAGAAAAATCTATATACAAACAGTAAACTATATATATATATATATATATATATATATATATATATATATATATATATATATATATATATATATATATATATATATATATCTGTATGACAGACTGTAGAGTGAATATGTTATCATTAGCGGCATATCCCCGCCGAAATCCAGCTTGTGCTTTGTCAATAATGCAGTTACTTTCAGTCCATTCGTATAAACGATTGTTTAAAATAGCGGTAAAGATCTTGCACATAGCATTAATCAATGATACACCCCTGAAATTATTGGAATCGTCTAAAGAGTCTTTTTATGTAGTGGTCATATAATACCTTCTCCCTGTGAACTCGAAAAAATACCAGTATTAAAAACATTGTTAAAAATTGCTATTAACAGGGTGTGATAAACTGCACAGTACACTTGAAAACTCAATTCCTATCTCATTTGGACCACAAGCCTTTCCAGATTTGAGTCTAAGTATAATGTGTGCAACTTCCTCTTCTGATATAGATTCATTTAGTATATCATAATCTGCATGATGTCTATACAAAAGAGGTCCCACTCAACGACTTTTAATAATATAGTAAGTTCTTAAATATTTATAACAATCTGAGCCAGAAATGTTAGCTTTTCTAAAATATACCCTGTTGCCACAGGATCTGAGCTTTTTCCGCATATGTTTGTTGATTATATCTCACAGAAAAGAGCAAGCTCATCTGTTTCTCTTTATATTTTCCTTCCTTTACTTTATAAACATATTTGAATTTATTTTTGCACGCTTATACAACCCAAGATTAATTACACTAAAACTGCGTGTAACAACTTATTTTTGTCACCTTTGCTAATTTCACACACAGAATCCCACCAAACAGGTTGAGATGATTTTGTTTTAAATAGAAGAGACTGTGTCGAACTTTTAAAAATCCGCTGTCGTATTAAACAAATCTTATAACTATAGTCCCATCGATATTTTGGTTAATCAATGCACATATTTCTTAAGGTACTAGTAAGAACCGTTCACTAAAATTTGGCAAAAACAGTTCTTAAACTAATCGTTTAAAATATATATATTAACTCTCAGAAAAAGTATTTTCTATATAATCATTGTTTTCATTGTCCTCTGAAATAATATATAGAATATTTAAGGTGCGTTTTAATGGGAAATGTATACTGTCGTCTATGTTATAAACTGGTCAAGTCCTGAGAAAACGACCATGTAGTCTACAATGCTCGCACCTTTCTTAGCTATCCATGTAAAATTGCCATCAAGATCATCACACAACCTGCCATTTAAAGCATGTATTCCGAATGTAGAACACATTTGTACAATTGATTTATGTTATTTCTGTTATAATCTTTGCTTTTTCTGTGTAATGAAAATAAATCACATTCGAAAACAAATTCAAAAAATATAGATGATTATCTATGCAAAGTTTTTAAATTTGTCCAAAACGTCTCCATTCTTGAATATTCGTAGAAGATGTGAAAAAGTGACTCAAGTGATTTTTTTGTAAAAAGTGCTTTTATTAATATTCAACATTAAATATCTTTTAAAGGTGTATTAACTGGAAGTATCCTATATCATAATTAAACTAGAACAACCAGAAATTAATATCTTGTTTAGGAAGCTATCTGGCAAATATTAAAACCAGTCATTTAATTTTGACAATGCCAATTTTTTTAAAGACTACTATTTTATCGTATGGAATAAGATTCATTGTGGTTCATTATCTTAATAAATGTTCATTATCGCACAGTTTATTGTAATACATCATACTAGGTATCTGATCTAAGATTGTGCAGAAATTATAAAGAAGAAACATGTTTCAACAATTTATAGATGAAATCTCAGACAGAACTATGATCTGTGTTGTGCAGAAAAAAAAAATCAAATACCAGATTTACATCTACTTGTTGATTCTGTGCTTTTAATGTTCTGGATATTTTTCATTTTGGAAATTCTGTTAAAAGATTCTGCTCTATGGCGACATCAAAAACCTGCGTTTGTGAATGGGTATGTTTTACGTTCATCTTAGTTTTAGACAAAGGGGCCCATTTTCCCCTTATATATTTATATTCTCTGCAGAGCTTTTAGCAATAATGAATAGGCATACTAGGCTATTAGCTATGGCCAATATGGGCAGACAGGTTTACAATGTGAAGAAACTAAAATTTGTAAGTGTGTTCGTGACGGTCTACAACCAAAAGTTAAACAACTTTGTGTATGTATACCTTTTCGCAAACTGTGTACAGGGGAACACTTTTCTCTTACTTTGAGTTATTATTCCTCCACACAACTAAAACTAAGTAGCATTCCTTTTCCAATAAAATATTTGAAAGAACAGTGCTTCTCTCTAATAAGGAATTAACTTCCCTTGTTCTATAGAGATTAATGTGGAGCAACTAAGATAGACTCTTCTTGTTTATAAAAAAAAAAAAAAAAAAAAAAAAAAAAAAAACTATTAGGAAAGAAAGCGTAAGAAAAAATACGTAACGCTTGCATCAATAACGTTTAGAAAATCAGCACAGTTTAAAGTAAACGCGAGTACATCTCTCTCTCTCCTCTCTCTCTCGATCGATCGATCGATCGACCAACCACTTTTATAATATACTTATTTACGCATAGAATTTTCCCATACTTCACAACACGCGTGTCTAAAACTAGTATCGTCTAGAACTACTTTTGACTGTAAAAAAACAAAATGCACGCTCATGTAGCAGAAGCCGGAGCTTTGATTGTGATTTTTTAGATTTGTATGTGGGGGAACTAAACGAACTATTTTGGTCCATTCGAAAGTAGAGATGATAAAGTTGACTACGTGGATAAGTTTACTGAGTCACCAAAGAAACGTTCAACCAAGCAAATGAATGAAATTAATATCCGAAATGTCCACAAATTACGTGAGACAGGCATTATTGAAAATACCATTCTGATCTTTTAAACAGTTCTTTAGGAGTAATGTTCATAACTATTCGCAAATCGAATGGTTCAGACTGTGAGCCATGCTCTCAAGGGTCGATAAAAATAGTACAGAAAGGCATATTAAGGCTAAGAGACGTCGATTTTACGAGTCGGTCCAGATACTAGACCCCTAAATTAAAAAAAAAAAAAAAAAAAAAAGCAGCTGAAGAAGGTGGGTTTTGGTTGAAAACCAAGAGCCGCAGAGCCAATAAGCGAAGTCTTATTTCCGTTGGCAAAATGGGCTCTCGCCGAATCTACTTTGCAGTTGACCCCGTTTTACCTTTTTGAGACAATGTTTGGAATTTTAGTTGCGATATAAGTCATACAGAACATGTAAATAGCTGTGGTCCCTCCAACAAAGAGCATGCAAGTGACAGGGCATAATCATGTCGTCTTTAGCTTACAGTAACAATGGTAATAAATATACTTACCTTTTGCATCTAGAATTTCTTCAACGTGTACTTGCTTAATAATATCTGCTAGTCAGAAGAGCTAGGCTTCCAAAAATTGTACTATAATTTCGAATACATTTTAAATTTATGATGTTGAGACTTGCAAAAATGAAACAATGTGGATAGAAGTTCAACTTCCTCAATCATGTACTGTTCTTATATGTTCTGTATATATGCCACCAAATTCCACTCTGAACTGGCATGACAAATTTGATCATGACCAATAGTAGGCATCCATGATCCTAACCAGCTCGATTCTGATCAATCCAGTTTGTAAAACAATTCTTGCAAATATGTCTGAAATACAAGTTCCAATATACGCAGTCAGTGATTATTATCGTTCATGTAATTGTCTTATGGTAAATGGATAAAGCCGACATGGTGCTGCCCTTTGTTTATTAAATTCCCGGATTATATGGATAAAGCCGACATGGTGCGGCCCTTTGTTAATTAAATTTCCGGATTATCTTATTAGCCATAACATTGCAGCATGATATAATAGCTAATGGTTTAATGAAAATTAATATATTTTTAACAAGTTTTCAGACAGCATTTTCGCTTTGGTGCACCTTCATGTACATGTTTCGTAGTTTGTAATGTCCTAAATTGATTAGTGTCTTGTTTGCAAGTGTGGATGACCTTATTTTTGTGCTCTCAAAGTCTACGTACAAACACCCGGAAACTTATGGCTGATTATAGTTGTTTAGGAATTTCAAAATAGAACCATCTTTAGGTCTTATGGCTATTATGTTATCTACATGATTATGTAATCTTTTGTGTTCATGTAATTTTTATTAGTTGTTGTAATGATTTAATCCCTTCTTAGAAAGTACTTTCTACAAGTGAATTTTGCTTATCTGAGATGACGTCAGTCTTGTCAAATCGCGCAGAAATGGTATTTGTCTGAGCTATAAAATACAACCAACATGTCCAACATGTCCACAATTTATCTCTTCCTCTCTGTAACTCTAACAGACTTTATAAACTTTGTAAGTTTTCGTATACTTTTATAGATCTGTTAAATTAATTTTCATATTCATCAATGTCGTCTTTTATAACGGGGCATCTATTAAACTAGTGCCATAGCTGTCAAGGTTTTTGCAGGGTCTGAACGGATAATCGATTTCTGAGTTTAGAATTGATTCTGCGACACAGAAGAAACATCGACTGTCTTCTATTTTGGACGTTAATACCAACGTTTTGTTCTTGATCCATTTTGGCAAAATCTATGTATGATCATCCTCTCAATCTGTGGTGCCCAAAAAGTTGAAGAAAAAAATGTGTTTTACAAAACTGTTATTTACTCCAGGCCTTGTGAAAAGGCGTATAAGAATATATAGATAGAGGAATACAAAGGACACCTTCAATAATGATATAGCGGAAAACAAAAAGAACGTAAATGATACATAAAACAGACAAATAAAGATTCAAATTTAAAATAAGTTCACAATATAAGAGTACGACATAGAACAACATTAAAATAAGACGTAAAATCAGACACGACGTTAAAATCCTAGGCGTTCCATGTACTACCATTTTATCGTAGATAGCTGACGTTTTCCAAACCTGAAGGTGTTATTGATGATGATTTAGAAATGGGTCATCTTATGCTGAAAATGGACCATCTTATACTGGAAATGGATCATTTTTTTTTTTCTGAAAATGGATCATATTTTATTGAAAATGGATCATCTTATACTGAAAATGGACCATCTTATACTGGAAATGGACCATCTTATACTGAAAATGGATCATCTTATACTGAAAATGGACCATCTTATACTGAAAATGGACCATCTTATACTGGAAATGGACCATCTTATACTGAAAATGGACCATCTTATACTAGAAATGGATAATCTATTACTGAAACTGGATCATCTTATACTGGAAATGGATCATCTTATTCTGGGTTCGTATTATGACTTGTCTGTTTCTGAACAACAGATAACATGTTTTCACTGGTCAAATACTAGATACATCTCAGCCGTAAAACCAGATCTAAAAATTATAGAATGCCATGCAAAAGAAAAATACAGGAGTACTGCAGAAAAGTCAAAGCCTTCCAAACTTCCAATTTAAACATTTGAGGAGATTTTATATAACAGATTGAAACTATTTACTTTCCTCTTTGTTCCCCACTGAAAGACTCTGTTACATAATCAGTCACTCACACCAGTAATAACAACGGTCGTTAGAACTGTGGTCGAACGTACCAATGCAACACAACAAAGCATCCACTACACATTTACTTGGCATTATTTTGTTTTGATTTTCCTCTGTTTATTTGTTTTAAGCTGATATGTTTTCATGTTATCAAGTTAGCATCGAGTGCGTTTTAATGTTATCAAGCTCACATTGAGCGCTGATAGGTTAGTAATGATACCAGACAGACAATCCCAACATAAAACACCCCCCCTCCAGCAAATTATTTAACGCCAACTTTTGGATGTCATGTAATCTTCTTTTAACTAGGTATGTAATTCATTTAGATTATCAATAGGTATATATGTACTCAGGATTGTATCGGACAATGATTTGTATATTGTAGCTGATCTTGCATTTATAATGATTTCATGTTTTATTGGATTGCCTTTCGTCCATTGTTTGCTACTCCTTGTGAATTAAAGTTTTACCAGTTGTCTCCTTGTAACTGCCGTTTTTTATATTTATTATTAGCTCTAGTTTGTAATCTTCAGTGAGCAGAAAATAAAGTTACATGCTTTTCTGTCTTCCTAGAAACTTAATTCTTTTCGAGAATAGTATGAAAATCTCAGAAGGTGGCGTGAAGAATTTTGATCAAACTTTTGAAAATCATTTTGACGATGATTATGACGTACAAGAGAAAGTACTGATACATGCTGACGATAACAAGAATATTTCTGTTGACTGAATACATGTCTGAATACACACCACAATAACTACAACAGCAGATTAAGAAACGATCAATATTAAGTATGAAGATGCTCTTGAAAAGACTTTAGAATTAGACGATGCAAAATACGACATAATTAAGCATTTTTTAACGATAACACATGCAGAGTTAACAACAGGAAGAAAGGACAACTATTTTTACACTAAAGAGCCTAGCATATAAAATCAACACGTTCATGAGACCTGAATAATATATTTCGAATACCGTCTCCTAGTGAAATAGAAAACCTAGGCAAGCAGGATGGTAGTAATGAATATGACTTGTCGGAGTTGTTTGATCTTAGAAGGTAATCGAGAAAATGGACACACAAGATGTCAACAGAATAAAAACTCCCCAAATATCCATTGGATTCATCTGTTGTACAACGATAGCCGATGAGAGTTCCTGAGGATATAGAGATACAAACAATATACACAAATGAATCGTTGATCAGCAAATAAGAGAGATCGAGACTTCGATCAACGATCACAACGAATGAGTTCAAAGTGAATAACTTCCTTCGACGTATCGAAAATTATTTATTACGCAAGATGAGGAATGAAGATGCTATGTAAATCCTGTAGAAGTTGCATAGAAATGAAATTGAAATGTTTAACAGATAGATATATAACATGGACACATATATTAGTAAAGAGACAAACAAAGCCTAACAGTTAAAGTTGCAAGTTCAAAGTAAACTCCACAGCCAGTAGGACACTGAGTGGTAAAGGTTACAAACAACACTGAAAAATGATTAAAAATGTTACAGTTACCTTTAAGCGAATTTGGTATATTTAAATAGGAGGGGGAGGAGCAAGTCCTTGCGGTAGTTGTAGCGGAAAAGCTAGTACCGAGTCATGTATAGAAAAATTAAAAAGACATGAATATTGATTGCTTGAGCTATGCAAAAAGACAGTAGCATCATTTTCTGGATTTAGAGGCAGCGCTCTGTGATGGCTGTTCAAGACTGCTGATCAATACATTTGTTTCTGGGGCGATCTTGTTATTTTGTTTATTTTCTCATTAGTTTGCCACTTGTTTGCACCTTTGGTCAGAGGAGTATACATATCAACAAGTATGATTAAAGTTTATAACATATGTCAAAACTTTAATTAGACCAGATCTGGCAACCATCACCATGATTATAAGTTATTGTTTGTAGATGTACAGATTCAGCTCGATCCTAATCATTCTCCTCTACATAATTATCACATACATTCTCTTCTTCTGTTCCGTGTCCTATCTTTTCACGAATTGTGACAGCCTACTAATTAATACATGGGCTCCCGCAGCATGGGGCAAGGGGGGGGTCACATGACCCCCCCCAAATCATACTGCAAATATATATATATATATATATATATATATATATATATATATATATATATATATTCCGACAAGTTTAATCATGCAAATGAAGCTGAAAATATGTCACAAGATTCTGTTCAAAATGCTTAATACATATTAGCTTTAGTTTCAGACTGCTTCTTATACTAACTGACTGCCCCCACTGAAAATCCTGACCCCCTCCTGCACAAAGTCCTGACCCCCCCCCCCCGCAAAAAAATCCTGCGGGCGCCCATGTACTAATATAACAACTGTTGAAATAATTATTTTACTATTTTGGTATTTATAGCAATGTGTTTAAGCCCAGTCTAACGCTGTTGAATGACCTGTTCAAACCAATAACGCTGTAACCAATAACTCTACTCTTTTTCATCAACATATTACTCGGAAATAATGTATCCACACAACCAAAAGCATAATCTAACTTTGGAATTCGAATATATCGCTGAAATGTTATCGTGATTTTTTATATCGGAACCAAAACCTGATCGCGTAAAATTAATTTCTCATATAACATTTTAGAAGTGTCACGGACAGTGGGAACATGCAGTGTAAGAGATATTCTTAGGATCTGAGCACCTAAAATAAAGATTACACAACGTCTCATACTTTGGTCCAGCCTTCCTATTCTTCCCTGTGTTGATGCATTATCTCGTTTTAAAAATAAGTCTATCCTTTATCCTCATCATCAGTGATCGTCTTGTGACTTTGTGCATATATTTATTCCCAAAAAACTCTACTCAATCTCTTACCTCTTTGTAGTATCTCTCACCGTAAGTTAATTCAGGTGTTAATTGGAATCTAGTAAGTCATATAATCGCATAATACTGATCAGCTTTTCAATATGACGTATCTTCACGCATTAATAGTAGGTTAACATTATTTTATCACAATATTAACTGTCTTTATATCGATGCCATTGCTACTCGAACTAAACACTTACTAGTCAACACCCCCAGTGGGTACCCGAGATGTGTGATAGGTCCGATGTGTACTCCAGCATGTAGCAAGAACGCGACTGAAGGAGGTAACTTTCTGTGCTATGGGATTCAATCTATAATGGTGTTCCAACTCAGAAGGTTTTGGGCCTTTTAAAATATTGTGATTTATAAATGAAAACGTCAACGTTCTGTTTTAAGAAGTTTAATCTTTTTGGTTTTAAATTTGTTGTGCGTGCTTGGGGTGGGTGGGTGGTGGGTTGCAATTTATTTTACCTTGGCTCTTTTTTTAATTTGTTGGATGGTTTTGTCTTCCTGGGAAGTTTTGGAAAAATGTTTTACTTTGCCGTGTTAGCTAACTAGCTTTTGGGGGGAACTATATAGCAAGGATCGTTCCGATGTGCTGTTAAACCATATACCTACCTACCTACCGTTACGAGTCTAGGCTCGTATAAAAGCAACAAAGAAACGAGTGAAGCCAACAAGCTTTGTAAAGTTTAACAGAATAATTTATTTCCCTAGAAAACAAGGTAAAAATACGAAAAAGGACTTACGGTTTGTGAATCTAATCCAAAAATTAATCCTAGAATTTAAAACTATAAGTCCTGTCACTAAAAAGTTCTCAATGAATCAAAATTCGAATCCCGATGAAGTTCCAAGATGGAAGGCGATGACGTCTTCGATATCCTGTTTTGTGTTGTCGTGTCAACAGTTATTTGTTGAATCACCAATTCCGGCTTTAGAATTCCGAATAATTTTCTGTAAATGTCTTTGTCCAAGAATTTTGATGAGCACTAGATGAAGTCTGCAGGGAAAATAAATTATTTTAAATAAAAAACTCAATTTAACTGGCAACACAAAATAATCCTTTGAGCCCGAAGGTATGAATTACGACTGACTAGAAAACACTATGAAACATCACTTTAATTCCAACTACAACGCAGAAGGAACCACGTGATAGGATCACGTGATCACTCTCTTTCGAGAAACGTAGTAACATCATATGTCAATTATCACGTCCGCCGTGGACAAATTCGATTCAACTGAACTAATCTTACTATAAAATTCAATTTAAAAAAAGTTGTTTACAACAGAGCTGACACGCTAGCCAAATATGACCTTGATTACGACCAATGATTTTCACTCTAGGAAAGAAGTAAAAAAAAGTTGTTTACCAATTCTGAATCAAGGTCCGGAACTAGGTCAGCTAAAAATAAAGTTATTATTACAATACCATGTAATGAAATAAAAATAAAATTAAAGAGAATTTAAAACTAACACACAAGCAATTAAATTACATATACGTAACACTACCTACCTACCTACCTGCATACATACATACATACATAACGACAGTGTAGATCCTTCAGACAACAGTTTTAGTATCTGAAGATAAACGTGAAACTTCTGTAATGATTTCAGTAACTCTGGTGTATATTGACCTCTTAAATACAGGAAATGCAACAACCATCATTTGTCATCTATCCTGCCTAGTGTTACTGATTCGTACAGTATCTCGTGTCACACTTCGCTCTGTATCTGTTAAAAGTTTTCATTTCGAAAAAACATGACTAAATCAAATATGTATGTATGATTGTATGAATGCATGTAAGTATGTATGGATGGATGAATATATGGATGGATGGATGTGTGTATGTGTGGATGTCTATAGTAACTTAGAGTTTTGAAATATTTTTTAAAAAGATATAAAGATTCTAGTACCCCCTACACGAGAACGATCTGAAACAATTAATCGTTCATAAAGTGGTTAAAGCGTCCGCCTTGGATGCGGGAGGTCGCGGGTTAGAACCAAAGACATAAAGTGGTACTAACAGCTGCCTTGATAGACGCTGAGCATTAAGAGGTTAGTGTTAGGACTTGTCGTCCTGATGTCAAGATAATGTGACTGGGTGGGACACGATGCTACGTGTCTGCGGCATAATGCCCCAGCGCTAGACATCACTATAAACTGCCACATAGCAAACATCGTATCGATCTGATTGAAAAATTGTTAAAACTTCGTTAAAAATCCAAATCACACACACACAATATATATATATATATATATATATATATATATATATATATATATATATATATATATATATAGTCTTTCCCCATTATAAGAGATCTTTCCAAACAACAAGTCCATAAATAATATTGGAAGAAGATAAATCTTTCTGTGTTATTTATGCTTTTACGAGTTACTTCCCGTAAATATATCACGGTTCAACGTAATTATGTACACGCTCCTAGAAATATATAGGCAAAACTCAGCGTTAAAGATTGTTCACATTTCTGGACAAGGTCAACCAAAAGGTATGATCCGGTACAAAACCAGACTGAATGTTGCGCTCTGATATCACAATGAAAACTGCACTTATTGCAAAACATTCGTACTATCCTGTTATGTGTTATGACTGATTGGACGTCCTCTTTTCTTGACCTGGTTTAGTACTTACTTGTCCACCATTGTAAAAGTCCATAGCGATCAATAAGTTTAGCATGAAGTATTTTGATGACATTTAAGGTGAAAAACATTCAATAATCAGGACTGAATAGACTTTGGTGAGACTATATTGGTATTAAATTTTACAACAACAATGAATATTTAATTTCATTTTAGTAAATACGCCTACGTGACCATGCTCACGTGCGTAGATTATGTCCCGTTTCTAGTTTATTAGCTGTACGATTATATATCCATTGTATTCTTAATGCGTATTTCCTCCATGTAGCCATTCTTACTTCTAATTTGCTTCTTTCGCTTTCACATACTAATATATCAGCCTATATTTTGTTTATTTATTTCACCATTATGTCTCGTGACTCTCTTGTGTGAACCCTACACAGAAGCAGCTCCCCACAATTGTCTTTCTAACGTCTAAATTGTTTTGCTAAATAACACAACACATGGCTTGGTCTAACTATTTCAATGGCTAGATTACAACTGACTAAAACAGAAAACATATGCGCACTAGTTTCTCACCCTATCATAAGGCATATAAGGTTATGGTTGAATGAGAGCCTGGAGCTGACCTTAGGTGACCTGTAACTGTCAGATCAGTTGTAGCAAAAGAATGTTAATACCGTATATTAACGCATATTACTTCTTTTGTTCACATAAATACTTTTAATTTTGTATGTCATGCCAAAATTTCATACTCTCCGGAGATATTGTTAAATTTTCGAGAAAGAATTTAGAAAATAACATCGATGTTGAGTTTTGCTTCCAAACGAATGTGAATGTATTCGAAGGAAACAAAGTGAATAATTGTAATGTAAATTAAGGTGTGTGTAATCGAATTTTATAAAAATGTCACTCATTACTGAATTAGTCGATATTGAACGCCTATGTGACCTGCATGACTTAAATTATAATGTACGCGTCCTTGGGTGGTGGCAGATTGTGCAGTTCAAATAAATACAACTTCCGTGCACATAGGCGTTATATATTCAGGCGGGCAGTCACAATCTATATATATATATATATATATATATATATATATAGAGAGAGAGAGAGAGAGAGAGAGAGAGAGAGAGACAGACAGACAGACAGACAGAGACAGAGAGACAAAAACAGACAGACAGAGAGATAAACGAACTCTTTTAACTTTTTGAAAAATTAGTACTGAAGCGAACGTTTAAATTTCCTACGATTTGAAATATAGGCTGGAAATGTCTTAATTAAATCAAAATAGTGACAATATCAACTGACATTTGTTTGCATATCCAAGCGGAATTAAAACTCTACTGAAAAATTGATATTTAAATAAAGTAACGATGAAGATATACTGATTCTGAAGAAAGTTAGAAAAAATACAGACTCACTTTAATCGTTTACATAAAATAAATAAACTGAGAATAAACAAACTTTTAACAGAATCATTTAAAGACTTACAGACTTATCCAATAAAAAATTAAATACGTACATAGTTTACGCCCTTAACAATAAATATTTGTATATTTTGTTCTTAGTTACATTGAACATTGCTTTAAAAAATAATAATTATTAAAATCATAAAATTTGGTTATTTACATATTTAGCTCGACATAACAATCACATTTATAAAGAAACCGACCAAGGGAGGAGAGAAATTTGACTACAGAGAATTTAGCCATATAACAAGATCTATTAACCTAATGAACAGGGTTGAAATTGATAATGTCATAGAATATTATTTCAGATATAATATGCCAAACATTGACAGGAAATAAGGAAAGCGCAATGCTGTTTATTGTGACTTTGAAAGTATTTTTATGTCTTACATGAAATGTACGTGCTGCATGCCACAAACTAGTAATAAAACTTCTAGTAATCTAAACATATTATCTCAGGATTATGTATATACCTAAATTTAATTAATAAATGTTTTAAGCCAATCATTTACAGATGCACAGATAGTATTCAGGGGATTTACAACTATCTATAAAACAGTATGCGACAAATTGAGGTCATCAACATCATCATCATCATCATCATCATCATCATCAATCCCTTAACCTAAGAGGTCGTTGGGGCACCATAGTTGACTTTACAACCAATTCTCTCCATCTTTCCCTGTTCTCTACTGCCCTTTGGGAATCTCCAAATTCCATGCCTGTCCACTCCTTAATGTTGTCTTCCCACTTCTTTTCTGTGTGCCTCTTCTTTTGCACCATCGCACTGTGCCTTGCAAGATTGTTTTCACCAGTCCAGATGATCTTGAGACATGACCATACCACTTCAGTTTGCGCTTTTGTTTTTACAGTCGTCAAGAGGTCTTCATAGGATCCGATGTCTCGTTGGATCCTGTTGTGGACTTCTTCGTTGGTTACTTGGTCTATGTATGAGATGCCCAAGATCTTGCGGTAGCATCTCATTTCGAAGGTTTGAATCCTTCTTTGTAGATCTGATGTGAGCGTACAGAAAGAAGGATATGACAAACGAGCGCATCAGCCTTATTTTGGAACCAAAAGCAATGTTGGTATCTTTCCATATTGGTCTCAACCTTGTTATTGCTGCTGTTGTCTGGGCAATCCTGCAAAGTAGTTCTGGATTGGAGCCCTCATCTGTGATAATTGATCCCAAGTACTTGAAGCTTGTGACTCTTTCCAGCTTCTCTCTACTGACTTTTATTTCTGCATTGATACCATTGTTGTTGTTTGTCATCAGTTTGGTTTTTCGGCGCTAATCTCCATACCATATGCGGTGGAGGTTGTGTCGAGGCGCTCAACCAAGTCAGCCAGTTCTTTTTCATCTCCTGCTAAACCATCAATATCATCTGCTAAGCGAAGGCTGATGATTGTTCTTCCTCCAATGCTGACATTGCCCTTGTGGTCATGCAAGGCATCCTCCATGATCCTTTCCAGGAAAATATTGAAGAGTGTAGGTGACAGTATACATCCCTGTTTGACTCCAACTGTTGTTCGAAACCAGTCTCCTCTGCTGACATTAATGAGGACTGTATTCGCAAAAGATGAAGAAAAAGACGAGGAAAATAGTATAACTCAATAAAATTCATGCATATATGTGAGAAAAAGCACTTAAAGACAAATTATGAAAAATATCAGTGAATAACAAATAAAATAAAAACAAAAACTTGTTCAAATTAAGTAGCTGATAGGTATTCGGGTCACATATTAGAAGTAGACTTGTATATTCCAAAACTTATCCATTTTCGTTTTAATTACTAACAGTTACCTCCGGAGAAATTAATTCCAGAAAAAAATGAAAATGATTTTCAAATTTGCAAAGGAAATTGATGAATGATTACAAAACTAAATGTGCCAAAACTATTGTTACAATGAAATATAAAGAGAATTATGTGATACATTACATAAACTTAAAGCCTTGCGTAAACTTAAGACTAAAACTCAATAACCGACTCAGAATTTTCCTGTGTGATCAGTAACCTTGGTTAAAATCATATGTTGAGTTAAATAACAGTTTAGACCTATATCAACAAAATAGTTCGAAAACGATATCTTCTAACTGATGAACATTTCAGTGTTGAAAAGCAAAGGGATAACCTCAGAAAGAGAACATAAGGTAAAATATATGCAGATGAAAATACATTTTAAATCTCAGAAAGATCTAGCATGTGGCAGGAGAACAATTACTGACGATGACTTGGAGCTAGTCATTCTGAAATAAATTAACCAAACTGAGGTATGGTGGTTTTACTGTGTTACAGATATCCGTATGGTTGATATACGATTTCTATTACATCAAGCTGAAAAACAAATTCGGTGATAAAACGAAACTAACGATGACGGATAGCTTCATTGTGCATCTATGCCGAAACACCAAAACTTTTATAGCGAATAAAAATTGGCACAAAGCACTATGACGTTAGTGAAACGAATATTTTGTTTAATATATCACAGATGAATCAACAGATACCCGGCGTTTCCAAGGACGAGCTAACCGCATTATCATCAGAGATTCACGTGGATTGTGATCTAAATTTTGTTCATTTAAGAGTGAAAGAGATGAAAAGAATGTTTGCAGAAAAGGGAAAAAATGTGCGATCAAAATAACCTTAAAATATCTAGACGTACCGACATTGTCGTTTTGAACATAGAGAAATTTACCAGGAAATGACGTTATTCAGGTTAAGCTGTCACAAAATGTAAAGCATCAAATTGAAAAGTAGTACATAATTCTGACAATAATCACGTTATTTAGTGAGTGACATATGGACACGAACGCACCTTGTAATTAAAAGGAAGCACAAGATGGTTAAAGAATGTTTCTTTTGTTCTGTTTAAAAGTATACACAATCTTATTTTGTACATCAACGGTGATGATATAATTTTCAATCAATATAATTTTCATTGTGTTTTTGTCCAATAGCTAATATTTCCTCTAAAACCTTTGATAAGAGATTTGCTATTTTGCACGATCACCCATATAGCTGTTTCAAAACGTATAATTACTAACATTAATTTAGGTAGGTTAATCGCTTTCTTTTTCACCTGATCAAAATTACCATAATTATCTATTAGGTAGAATGTAGTGGTTTCTTGGTACATTTTTACCAGTGATTCAAACTATCTTTCAAGTTATCACCAGGATCTCTCACGATCACCTTTTCATTTTTTGAGTAACTACTTTCTATCATTTGACTTGCTGTACAGAAACATTGGACTGATTATAATGATATAATCTAAAAAAAAAATGTCTACTTGTTCACTCTGATTAAGATTTAGCACAAACAAGGTTTTCGCACAATGATCCCTTCACAATTTTTCATGCTAAGAGGTTACTACAAATGTACGTATCGTATAAAGCTGGGTTTTTAAAATTGATGCCAAGAAACATTGATTTAACTGACTGCTTTGAATATTTACCTGACCATCAGACACGAAATAAATATACATTTTGTGAGCATCTTTTTCTTTTCTGTTGATCTGAAAGGAGATTCCGTGGTGTAAATTGGCTGCAATGCATTTTGCTATAGAGTTTACTTCTAAAATCAATTGTTGATACTTACGTTGCTAATTTAATGTGTCATTTTGTTGCTTATGGAAAATATACTAGTAGATTCTCTAAACCGTTGCATCTATGGAAACCCCTGGTAGATCGTCTATAGTCACTGAGATTTGTTATATTGATAAGTTTTATAACCTTTTAAGATCATTTTCTCCACTTTTCTGACACAGTATCAAAACACTGTTCAAACACATCCTAGGAGAATTAGGTGTTATGTTCGAAAAGCTGAATTTGCTGCTATGTTGACGATCCTATGTTGCTATGTTGACGATCATAGAGCAAAGCGATTCCAATCATGTACTTGTCTTTTACCATTTGTGATAGTGATTATGAGGTAATAACATCGTACTGCAAACACATTTTTTTGTTCTAGTTCGTATTCTTGGTTTCCTCGTTTTATCACTTTAGTTGCTTCTGCAAGTATAATGTTAAATCTAAAATCATGAGGAGGAGAACAAGGATTAGGTGGACGATGATCTGTTAGTGGCATTCTAAACTTCTTTCCACACACCAAACACTGTTCAGTCTCGTGAAAATATTGTAGTCATTCAACTTGGACATATTATAGTCTCCGTATGCTCAAACTCTAGCCGACCAGCTTGGAGTCTTTCACACTGTATTTGTGTTTCAACGTTTTCGAGATGAAGTTCGAATCAATTTCATATTCTTTTTATAAAGGGAGCAATGCAAATTCACATGACGTATGTGTTTAACTCCTTTTGTTTTCTAATGCCTCTTTCAACATTTCTTCAGTTCAAGAAGATTGTTTTCTTTAAAATCTCAAAGATTTCGAGTTCTTTAATTCTGCTATCTATGTATTTTTATTCGCTTCCAACAGTGGAAATAATTCATCATATCTTCATAATTTCGTATGTACATACGTTTTACATTTCCTTCTTGTTATCTTCAAAATCTTTTTAACTTTGTACATGTCGTCTTTGTCGTATAGAGATAACTCTTGTTCGTAAAACATATTCTTGTATCTTCGCTTACAAATTTTATAAGGATTTTATCTTTTATTTTCTGTACCCTCTACAAACATTAAAAGCTTTACCTGTATTATGTTGTACAGTTGTGTTTCATGTTTTCGTTTATATGGAATTTTTTGTTTAGTAAATCTTTCTTTTTTCACATTTTTTGTACTTATTTTGAGTTAACACCACATGGCCGTTGTTGTGCTGAGTTGCTGTTAATGATCCATCCATCCATTTATCCATACACACATATATTTTCTTTAACTAGTCCAGTTTATGAACATCAGGATCATTTCATAGGACTTACCTAATGTCTGATATTTTCTCGGTAAAGTTAATAAAGTATTATTTGCTTACATTTTTTAAAAAATATTTTTGCTGGGGTCAAATACAGATTTATCAAGTAATTTCAAAGATGTTAATGAGATAAATTGTTAAAGT
Organism: Megalonaias nervosa; assembly: GCA_016617855.1. Lineage (NCBI taxonomy): Eukaryota > Metazoa > Mollusca > Bivalvia > Unionida > Unionidae > Megalonaias > Megalonaias nervosa. The sequence continues at coordinate 28,366 of JAECUM010024080.1, forward strand.
GCTGTTTGTCTCCTAATTTATGTATTTAATCTAGTTTTAGTAGATTTGTAAAATTAGAAAATATTCATTTAAAATGATAACAGAATGCAAATGTAGTCAAATGGGCAGAGAAAACAGTTACTGTAATAAAAACTTGTAAGAACAAGTGAATGTTGAATCTAGTGGTAACATCAATATGTGCATGCTGTTACGAGTTTATGCTCTTAAAATAAGTAACAGAAAAGAGTGAAGAACAAATTTAACAAATATTTCCCTAGAATACAAAGTGATAATGATAAAAATGAACTTACGGTATTGCGAATTAAATCCCAAAATAATCCAAGAATTACAGACACAAGTCCTAGTAATTAAGAGTCCTGAATAAAATTCAGTAAAAGTCCAGAATAAATTTTTTTATGCATAATTTTTGTTCAAGCCTGTAAATTGTAATGATCGTCTGTAGTCAATAGATTAGATAGATTTTGTGCATGGACATAAGCTTCTATTTTCAGATATTAAGAGTGTAAATAGGGTGAGATCTAAAAATAGTTCCTGAGGCAGATGTTTTGGATTAAAAATAATAATAATAAAACACGTTGACAACTTTGGGGTAATTTCTCATTGGCTGGTACATCTGATGGGTTCTTAGAAAAATTAAGCTCTTTCCCATTGGATGGGTTAGGTTAAATGAATAGGTATTTTGAAATATTAGATTGAATAGTACGATTTGTCACGTGGGGTATATTGCGAGATATAGTCGTAATAGATTCTTGAAGGTATATAAGAGGATAAAACTGAACAATCAGATTCATTCCTATTTTGGATTTATTCCTATTTCGGATTCTTGTTCATTGGACTAGAACATTTTTCTAGGACTATTGTGAATTATCCAAAAGATATCTGGACAATGCCATTGTGATGCCTACATTCGAGGAACTGAAATTCATTAGGAACATTTGATTTTTTCGGACTTGAACAGAACTTTTTAGGATTATTTTGGATCAATTTATAATACTGTAAATTCATTTAACATTTTCATTATATATCTTTGATAATTAAATTATTTGTTAAGTTTTACAAAACGTAGAGTCGTAACACTATGTACTAGTTTTAACCAATATTACCTGTCATGTAACGTGCGCGCTTATAATGAATTATGAGGTAGTCAGTGGGTTGGTACCTCGACCCAATGGTACCCATGTAAGGGGAATAATATTTTACAGGGTCAAAATTTTTATATGGTTTAAAATTTTAAGGGTCAAACAATGTATAGAGATAAACGGAATGGGAATATTAGAAGTTTTCCTACTATCCAAGACACACCTTTACGATCCAACACACACACACACACACACACACACACACACACACACAAACACACACACACACACACAC